>JAECXJ010000291.1:600000-798008 GCA_018152295.1 Drosophila carrolli | reverse complement strand
TGTTTTTTAAATTACTCGCATCGCATCGGGACATACGGTGCAGCTATACTGTGCTGTCTCTCCCCTTTCTTCGGCAGCCAGTAGCTTTAGCCTGATCTACTCCGTATAGAGTCTACTGACGCTACGGGTTTGGCGTAGCTGCTCGTGCTTTATAAACCTATTCCACGCGGCGTATAGGCGGATGACTCGGGCGTATGCCCGACGCTGAATCCGACTGCCTTGTTGGGGATTTTATGCAATCTTTCATTTCCTTATGTACCCTATTTACGCGGCGTATAGGCGGATGACTCGGGCGTATGCCCGACGCTGAATCCGACTGCCTCGTTGGGGTTTTTTATGCACCCTTTATTTTCCTTAGGTACCCTATTTACGCGGCGTATCGATGGATGACTCGGGCGAATGCCTGACGCAGAATCCGTCTGCCTTGTAGTCGGGGTCTGTCATATAATGCGTTTTGCAAACAGTCTTCCCGGCATTGTGTGAGAAACGCTGGGGAGCATCCAGTTGATTCAGATATGCTTGAGTTCACTGCTAGCATAATTTCTGGCCAGTTCTCGTCCCAAGTTCTGTGATCCTTTCCTGCGAATTGAGCTATCATCGTCTTTACCGTACGGTTAGCCCCTTCTGTTGGGTTTTCATGCCGTATGTAGGGCGCCGTGAATTGCTGCTTTATTCCAATTTCGTTAAGAAATCTTTTGAAGGATCGACTGGTGAACTGTACTCCGTTGTTGGTTATCACTATCTTTGTAAGGTCTAAGCTGTTGCTGTTCGTAGCGGTACAATTTCAGTCCATTTGGAAAACCGATCGATTAACACCAGTATCATCTTGTTTCCGTGCTTTGATCTTGGCAATGGCCCGACGAAGTCCGCACATACTGTTGCCCATGGTTCCTCTGGTACCTGAGTGAGGATTTTCCCTGCAGCCTGCAGCTGATTGGGCTTGTACTTTAGGCAAACTTCACACTTGCGTACGTGGGTCCTGGCGTCCCAGTAGTACCGGACTGCAAGGCGTGCTATTGTTCTTCTACTCCCAACATGACCAGCGGATGGGGAGTCATGGTTTTCTTCTAGTACGGCTTGTCTTAGACCTTGCGGAACGCACAGTTTCCAAGCTACGACATCTTCATTGCCCGCTCTGTGAGGAATATGCATATAGAGTTACTCGCCTTCCATTACATAATCTGGATATTTTTGTGGTTGGGCTTTTATTTTCCTGCACTTACTCCTGATCCAGCTGCAGTTATTGATCGGTTTTGCCGATGCGTCTCGCATGGCAACGGTTGTCGGGATAGGGCGTCTGCCACCACGTTCAGCTGTCCTTTCCTGTACGCTATCTCGAAGTCGTACTGCTGTAACTCCAGGGCCCATCTTGCTATCCTTCCAGAAGGGCTTTCTATGCTGTTTAACCACTTTAAAGGCATGTGGTCTGTAACCACTTTAAAATGGTAGCCCTCCAAGTACGGTTTCAGCTTTCTGATTGCTCAGACGATTGCCAAGCACTCTTTTTCTGTTGTGGAGTAATTTTTCTCCGCGCCGTTTAGTGTCCTGCTTGAGTATGAAATGACCCTTTTGCCGTCCTCTGTCTCTTGAGTCAGGATTGCACCTAATCCATAGTCGCGTCCGTCTGAAGGATGAACTTTTTCTCGAAATCTGGGCACGCTAGCACTGGATCGGCTACTTATCGTGCCTTTACCCCTTCGAAACCCTGTTGGTGTTCCGGCGTCCATATCCATATCCACTTTGTGCATTTGCGTAGAAGATCATTAAATGGTTTTACTATACGCGCAAAATCTGGCACAAATCGTCGGTACCATGAAGCTACGCCTAGGTATTGTCGATCACAATGATGTCATCTTTCACCATCCAACGCGTATGGTGACATCTCCGGGCCGATTACCTGATCCAGAGCCCTTTGGAACGTGCCCGATGCTGAATGTAGCCCGAAAGGCATTATTTTCCATTGGAACAAACCTTTGCCGAGTACTGTAAACGCCGTATATTGCCTACTATTTACCTCCAAAGGGACTTGCCAATATCCGTCTTTCAAGTCTAGACAGCTTATGTATTTTGCCTCTGTGAGTTGGTCCAGGATATAGTTGATCCGCGGCATCGGGTAGGCATCTTTTATGGACTTCGCGTTTATTTGCCTGAAATCAACACATAGCCTCCACTTGCCCGTCTTATTTTTCACCATTACGATGGGCGAGCTGTATGGACTTCTTGAATGATCTATGAAGCCCATTTGTAACAGCTCGTCCACTTTTGCGTTGATCTCTCTTTGGACTCTTGGGTTCTTAGAATAATACCTCTGTTTGATTGGCTTGTCGTCTTTCATGGTGATTTGGTGCTCGGCCACTGTAGATGTTCCTGACATGCTGCTGAAATCGGCTAACTGATTGTCGAGGAATTTCTCAATGTCCTCTTCATCACTTAAGTGTGAATCTACAGCCACCGACAGCCTTTCTTCCAGATATCCTTTGTGCCGTTTTCTTGCATGTATTCGCAATTCATGCCCGGCACACTTTATTTCCGCCCCGACTCCCGTGAGGGAATTCCATCCCAGCATCATCCACTACTCCTGGAAGTATTAGCAGCTTCATTCTCCAATTGTTTGTTTCCAAATTCCATCGTGATCTCGAGCTGTTAGCTTATACTGCTGCATCTGCCGTCTGCCAACCTAGCTTGCCGTCTTGTCCTTGTGATCCTTCCTTTGTCAGCCAGTCTATCCGCTAGCTCCTCGTTAATGAAGCTTGACGTGGCTCCCGTGTCAATTGTGGCCTTGTATGCGTCATTGGTGGCTCTTGGCATTGGGTTGCGTGCCATCTGAGTGTTGTTTGGTGGCCTCCATAATGTGTTCATTGGCTGCCTTTGTTGTGTTACATTGGCCGGTGTCCACTGGCCATAGGACGGTGTTTGGTTTACCGTGCTGTCTTCACATCTCCTGCATGTAGTTTGTGGTGGTGCTGCCGTTTTGTTTCGTGAAAACTTGTGTTCGTGAACGAACTCCTTTCGCTCTTTGTCCAGTTCTTCGTACTCGTCAGCCAGGATCATTAATGTGTCCGATGATCTGGACTCTGCACTTTGTACGTTCTTAATGAAATTCTCAGGTTTGGTGAGCAGTTTCCTTGATTATTTCTAGGGTCTCTTATGGCGAGTACCCGAGTGGCCTCATCAAAGTCTGCATATCCACCATGTAATCTTTGAACGGTTCCCTGAAACCCTGTTTCCGCTGTTTCACCTCGAGAAGAACCCTCTCGGCAGAAAATATGTCTGGAAACTTTCGCTGAACTCTCCCCATGTTCTCCAATGTTTATTGTTTGAAATAAAATATTTCAGTGATTTGATTCTTCCAGCTCAGCAAAGATCTCTGCTACTCCGGGGGCATTCTGTTTCCTTGTTAGGTGCTCTGAGAGGGCTTTCCTCATGTCATCCGTTCTTCCCTCCAAAGTGATGCCTTACTTGGCTCCTATTTTTGCGAAATCCTCTTTCTTAAGGAGATATATCCATCCTTTCCCCATGCTGACACTCACCGACCGGACAATCACGTTTTGGGCGCCAGATGTAATGAACTGATTTTTACGGTCTGCTCGCTACGTTTATCGCGCGGCTAGCTCAGAAGATGTGTGTTGTTCGTCCCACAAAATTTATAAAAACATGACCGCCCGATTGTCTAGTGAGAACGCACAGAATGTTAGGATGTTTTTACTAGGATATTTATTCGCTGACTTATCCCTCGGCCTGGGACTAATGGTGACAGATGGTCGTCTCAACGCGTTCCTTGAAGAATTGTGGATGCTCCACCGTCGCTCATCACTGCCTCGTTGCTCGCTGCTCCGGAACGCCTCCGTTGTCTTTGGCCTCAGAGCTATGAGGGTTTAGGGATGCGTTACCGTTCCCAGACTAGGGTGAACAGGATCTGTCCCGGCCGGTCACACCAGATGCCTACACAGTTTCTACCTGACGGTACCCCGGAAGGCCGCCAATGCAGTCCCTGTGGCAGGACGCTAGGATACGTCGCGGTATGGCTTGGTTGCTGCTGGGCCTGCGATGACTGCTCGTCGTTTCTTGTGTCCTCGATGTCCTTGCTCTGGTCACGGCGCGATGTCCTGGCTCCGTTGTGAGACTAGTGCAGCGGGTCTTTGGGTCTCGGGATTCGGTCAGCTGCCTGCTAGGATTCTGGCGGTGAACTATTGTGCTCTCGACGCATTCGCCTCTCCTGATGTTAAGTTGACTTGTGTTGTTCACTGATTTGCTGGTTGTCTACTGATCTTGCTGGATTGACTCCTTGTGATCGACTGATCCCGCTTCCTGCGCTCGGGAGTTATTTAACTCCTCACATTCTCCCCTTTCTTCGGGAACGAAATGAGACTTTCACCTCTTCTCCGCCTGTTATCTGCGAGTTCTCTCTAGATCCGCTGATCGGGATCGCTGATGTTGGTCCTCCTGCCCCCGACGTCGCTTCTTCTCGTTCTATGCAGTTTCCGCCCCAAAATGTTACCCCATAGACTTGACTTTCTTCTCTCCGGCTGTCTTCCTTGTAAATCCTTGTTGCCTTCGAGTCTTCTTGCTCCTCCAAATGGTTCCCTCGACGCTCACAGCTCGTACCTGAGTTCCACAGCGCCGATGTTCCATTCCATTTCCCGCCCAAGATGTTTCCCCCGAAAACTTCTCGCGTTCTTCGTATCTCCTTTGAATGTCCCGCCCAAGACGTTTCCCCCTTATGATTCGCGTTCTAAGCATCTCCTTTCCTTCGCTGTCTGGTCACAGTATCGCTTTCCCGATCGGTTTTCCAAGCGCAATTAGCGCAGCGTTGCCATCCGGTTGTGGCGATGTTTTTTACCCTTCCATTGCCGACATCTCCAGTGTTCTGTGCCCATCGATCGACACTATCGTCCAGTGCCAATCGACCGCTTATTAACCGCGCTTCGAGCGGTCGATTAACGCCCATCCCTTTAGATGAGCGACATGACAAGAAAGTTTCAATGGTAAGTTTTTTCCATTCTTTCTCCAGAAGGGTGAACCTTCTCACTTTTTCTCTCTCTTTTAGCCTTTCGCCCTCCAGTCGCCCTTGGCCGTAGGTCCTCGATGTCGTATACTGGAGGACCGATGCCGCTTGTGTTATTTTGTGTTATTTATTTGCTTGTACTGTGCGCGTTTGTTATGTTTCCTGTGCCCGTGTTTTCTGTGTTCCCTGTGCCAGGGTTTCTATGTTTATATATTTTATGTTTTTATGCTCTTATTTATTATTATTATTTTTTTTTTTGTTTTTTAAATTACTCGCATCGCATCGGGACATACGGTGCAGCTATGCTGTGCTGTCTCTCCCCTTTCTTCGGCAGCCAGTAGCTTTAGCCTGATTCACTCCGTATAGAGTCTACTGACGCTACGGGTTTGGCGTAGCTGCTCGTGTTTTATAAACCTATTCCACGCGGCGTATAGGCGGATGGCTCGGGCGTATGCCCGACGCTGAATCGGACTGCCTTGTTGGGGTTTTTATGCAATCTTTCTTTTCCTTATGTACCCTATTTACGCGGCGTATAGGCGGATGACTCGGGCGTATGCCTGACGCTGAATCCGTCTGCCTCGTAGTCGGGGTTCCTAGCATCCTTTTCCATTCATATTCTGTGTCTTATCCTTGTGATTGTCCTTTCTGCGTGGCGACGCCTAATCCTTTTGCCTCGCAGTCTGTATCAATGTGCAATCCTTGTCCTAGTCCTCCGATGTGTCCGCCGTCTGCTCTTGTGCCGTTTCTGTTTGTTGCTGCTTAAGCTCGCCAATGTGAATCGTCCGCTCTTTTTTCGAATGTGTGTGGCGTATTTGCAGATTACTGGCGAGACGAAATCTACAACCTGGTAAGGACCATCGTACCTCGGGGCTAGTTTCGCAGCAAACCCTTCGGCTGCTTTGGATAGGTGGTGTTCTTTGGCCCACACTATGCCGCCCACCTCTGGTGTCCACTGCCTCCTCCTCAGATTGTAGTGTCTGGCTTGGTCCTTGGTGCTTTTTCCATATTTCGCCATATGATTTCGAAGATTCGAAGAACTTAGCGGCATTCTCGTCTGGAGCCTCTGTGTTTCTCCCAGAGCCTAACGTTTCTCTGTCATATAATGCGTTTGGCAAACAGGCTTCCCGGCCTTGTGTGAGAAACGCTGGGGAAAATCCAGTTGATTCAGATATGCTTGAGTTCACTGCTAGCATAATTTCTGGCCAGTTCTCGTCCCAAGTTCTGTGATCCTTTCTCGCGAATTGAGCTATCATCGTCTTTACCGTACGGTTAGCCCCTTCTGTTGGGTTCTCCTGCGGTGTGTAGGGCGCCGTGAATTGCTGCTTTATTCCCATTTCGCTAAGAAATCTTTTGAAGGATCGACTGGTGAACTGTACTCCGTCGTCGGTTTTCACTATCTTAGGAGCCCCGAACCTTGATATTATGCGTTTTCTGTAGGGTCTCCGCTGTTGCTGTTCGTAGCGGCACAATTTCCGTCCATTTGGAAAACCGATCGATTAACACAAGTATCATCTGATTTCCGTGCTTCGATCTCGGCAATGGCCCGGCGAAATCCGCACATACTGTTGCCCATGGTTCTTCTGGTACCTGAGTGAGCATTTTCCCTGCAGCCTGCATCTGATTGGGCTTGTACTTCAGGCAACCTTCACACTTGGTCCTGGCGTCTCTGTGCATTCCTGGCCAGTAGTACCGGACTGCAAGGCATGCTATTGTTCTTCTACTCCCAACATGACCAGCGGATAGGGAGTCATGGTTTTCTTCTAGTACGGCTTGTCTTAGACCTTGCGGAACGCACAGTTTCCAAGCCACGACATCTTCATTGACCGCTCTGTGAGGAATGTGCCTATAGAGTGACTCGCCTTCCATTACATAATCTGGATATTTTTGTGGATGGGCTTTTATTTTCTCGCACTTACTCCTGATCCAGCTGCAGCTATTGGTCGGTTTTGCCGATGCGTCTTTCATGGCCCTAAGAGTCTCCGGCAACGGTTGTCGGGATAGAGCGTCTGCCACCACGTTGTACGCTATCTCGAAGTCGTACTGCTGTAACTCCAGGGCCCATCTTGCTATTCTTCCAGAAGGGCTTTCTATGCTGTTTAACCACTTTAAAGCCATGTGGTCTGTAACCACTTTAAAATGGTAGCCCTCCAAGTTCGGTTTCAGCTTTCTGATTGCTCAGACGATTGCCAAGCACTCTTTTTCTGTTGTGGAGTAATTTTTCTCCGCGCCGTTTAGTGTCCGGCTTGAGTATGAAATGACCCTTTCGCCGTCCTCTGTCTCTTGAGTCAGGATTGCACCTAATCCATAGTCGCTGGCGTCCGTCTGAAGGATGAACTTTTTCTCGAAATCTGGGCACGCCAGCACTGGATCGGCTACTAATCGTGCCTTTACCTCTTCGAAAGCCTGTTGGTGTTCCGGCGTCCATATCCATATCCACTTTGTGCATTTGCGTAGAAGATCATTAAGTGGTTTTCCTATACGCGCAAAATCTGCACAAATCGTCGGTACCATGAAGCTACGTCTAGGAATTGTCGATCACAATGATGTCATCTTTCACCATCCAACGCGTATGGTGACATCTCCGGGCCGATTACCTGATCCAGAGCCCTTTGGAACGTGCCCGATGCTGAATGTAGCCCGAAAGGCATTATTTTCCATTGGAACAAACCTTTGCCGGGTACTGTAAACGCCGTATATTGCCTACCATTTACCTCCAAAGGGACTTGCCAATATCCGTCTTTCAAGTCTAGACTGCTTATGTATTTTGGCTCTCTGAGTTGGTCTAGGATATAATTGATCCGCGGCATCGGGTAGGCATCTTTTATGGACTTCGCGTTCATTTGCCTGAAATCAACGCATAGCCTCCACTTGCCCGTCTTATTTTTCACCATTACGATGGGCGAGCTGTATGGACTTCTTGAATGTTCTATGAAGCCCATTTGTAACAGTTCTTCCACTTTTGCGTTGATCTCTCCTTGGACTCTTGGGTTCTTAGAATAATACCTCTGTTTGATTGGCTTGTCGTCTTTCATGGTGATTTGGTGCTCGGCCACTGTAGATGTTCCTGACATGCTGCTGAAATCGGCTAACTGTTTGTCGAGGAATTTCTCAATGTCCTCTTCATCACTTAAGTGTGAATCTACAGCCACCGACAGCCTTTCTTCCAGATATCCTTTGTGCCGTTTTCTTGCATGTATTCGCAATTCATGCCCCGACTCCCGTGAGGGAATTCCATCCCAGCATCATCCACTACTCCTGGAAGTATTAGCAGCTTCCTTCTCCAATTGTTTGTTTCCAAATTCCATCGTGATCTCGAGCTGTTAGCTTATACTGCTGCATCTGCCGTCTGCCAACCTAACTTGCCGTCTTGTCCTTGTGATCCTTTCTTTGTTAGCCAGTCTATCCGCTAGCTCCTCGTTAATGAAGCTTGAGAGGAGGCACTTTGCGACCCTTGTGCGCCTCTCTGCGACTGGGATCGCCGCCCATTTCCCGCTTTGTGGCAGCAGTCTACGCTCCTGACGCCAACTTTGCCGCAGAACAGTAATCTTTGGTTTCTGCATCCTCGTGCCCAGTGTTCGTGTCCTCCACGGCGACATGCCTACTGTGGGTTCATTATGTGGGTCTGTGCATTGGCTGCTCTCTGCCTTGGGTTGCGTGTGTTCATTGGCTGCCTTTGTTGTGTTACATTGGCCGGTGTCCACTGGCCATAGGACGGTGTTTGGTTTACCGTGCTGTCTTCACATCTCCTGCATGTAGTTTGTGGTGGTGGTGCTGTTTTGTTTCGTGAAAACTTGTGTTCGTGAACGAACTCCTTTCGCTCTTTGTCCAGTTCTTCGTACTCGTCAGCCAGGATCATTAATGTGTCCGATGATCTGGACTCTGCACTTTGTACGTTCTTAATGAAATTCTCAGGTTTGGTGAGCAGTTTCCTTGATTATTTCTAGGGTCTCTTATGGCGAGTACCCGAGTGGCCTCATCAAAGTCTGCATATCCACCATATAATCTTTGAACGGTTCCCTGAAACCCTGTTTCCGCTGTTTCACCTCGAGAAGAACCCTCTCGGCAGAAAATATGTCTGGAAACTTTCACTGAACTCTCCCCATGCTCTCCAATGTTTATTGTTTGAAATAAACCATTTCAGTGCTTTGCCTTGCAATAGCTCTGGCATTGCACGTGGGATCATGTTCAGGTCCAGACCGTACGTGTTTGCGGACCACTCTACCTGTTCTAGGCATTCCAGTGCCTTCTCTGTGCCATCGAATTTGAACGACCATTCTCTCACTTGCTTTGCGACTTTGGCGTAATCTGGAGTGCTAGGTCTTTGATGCCCTCATTTTCTCTCTTGGCTTGTGTTTCGACTCCTGCCAGCTTCCTTCATGCTGTCCACTCCAAGACTTGCTATGAGCTCCTCGGCGTCAGGGTTCAGCAATTTGACTGTTGGGCCTGGCTTATTGTCGTATTTCTCTTCCAGCTCAGCCCAGATCTCTGCTACTCCTGGGTCATTCTGTTTCCTTGTTAGGTGCTCTGATAGGGCTTTCCTCATGTCATCCGTTCTTCCCTCCAAAGTGATGCCTTACTTGGCTCCTATTTTTGCGAAATCCTCTTTCTTAAGGTGATATATCCATCCTTTCCCCATTTCTGTTTATATGCTGACACTCACCGACCGGACAATTACGTTTTGGGCGCCAGATGTAACGAACTGATTTTTACGGTCTGCTCGCTACAAGTATCGCGCGGCTAGCTCAGAAGATGTGTGTTGTTCGTCCCACCAAATTTATATAAACATGACCGCCCGATTGTTTAGTGAGAACGCACAGAATGTTAGGATGTTTTTACTAGGATATTTATTCGCCGACTTTTCCGTCGTCCTGGGACTAATGGTGACAGATGGTCGTCTCAACGCCTTCCCTGAAGAATTGTGGCTGCTCCACCGTCGCTCTCCGCTGCCTCATTGCTCGCTGCTCCGGAACGCCTCCGTTGTCTTTGGCCTCAGAGCTATGAGGGTTTAGGGATGCGTTACCGTTCCCAGACTAGGGTGAACAGGATCTGTCCCGGCCGGTCACACCAGATGCCTACACAGTTTCTACCTGACGGTACCCCGGAAGGCCGCCAATGCAGTCCCTGTGGCAGGACGCTAGGATACGTCGCGGTATGGCTTGGTTGCTGCTGGGCCTGCGATGACTGCTCGTCGTTTCTTGTGTCCTCGATGTCCTTGCTCTGGTCACGGCGCGATGTCCTGGCTCCGTTGTGAGACTAGTGCAGCGGGTCTTTGGGTCTCGGGATTCGGTCAGCTGCCTGTCTAGGATTCTGGCGGTGAACTACTGTGCTCTCGACGCATTCGCCTCTCCTGATGTTAAGTTGACTTGTGTTGTTCACTGATTTGCTGGTTGTCTACTGATCTTGCTGGATTGACTCCTTGTGATCGACTGATCCCGCTTCCTGCGCTCGGGAGTTATTTAACTCCTCACATTCTCCCCTTTCTTCGGGAACGAAATGAGACTTTCACCTCTTCTCCGCCTGTTATCTGCGAGTTCTCTCTAGATCCGCTGATCGGGATCGCTGATGTTGGTCCTCCTGCCCCCGACGTCGCTTCTTCTCGTTCTATGCAGTTTCCGCCCCAAAATGTTACCCCATAGACTTGACTTTCTTCTCTCCGGCTGTCTTCCTTGTAAATCCTTGTTGCCTTCGAGTCTTCTTGCTCCTCCAAATGGTTCCCTCGACGCTCACAGCTCGTACCTGAGTTCCACAGCGCCGATGTTCCATTCCATTTCCCGCCCAAGATGTTTCCCCGAAAACTTCTCGCGTTCTTCGTATCTCCTTTGAATGTCCCGCCCAAGACGTTTCCCCCTTATGATTCGCGTTCTAAGCATCTCCTTTCCTTCGCTGTCTGGTCACAGTATCGCTTTCCCGATCGGTTTTCCAAGCGCAATTAGCGCAGCGTTGCCATCCGGTTGTGGCGATGTTTTTTACCCTTCCATTGCCGACATCTCCAGTGTTCTGTGCCCATCGATCGACACTATCGTCCAGTGCCAATCGACCGCTTATTAACCGCGCTTCGAGCGGTCGATTAACGCCCATCCCTTTAGATGAGCGACATGACAAGAAAGTTTCAATGGTAAGTTTTTTCCATTCTTTCTCCAGAAGGGTGAACCTTCTCACTTTTTCTCTCTCTTTTAGCCTTTCGCCCTCCAGTCGCCCTTGGCCGTAGGTCCTCGATGTCGTATACTGGAGGACCGATGCCGCTTGTGTTATTTTGTGTTATTTATTTGCTTGTATTGTGCGCGTTTGTTATGTTTCCTGTGCCCGTGTTTTCTGTGTTCCCTGTGCCAGGGTTTCTATGTTTATATATTTTATGTTTTTATGCTCTTATTTATTGTTATTATTATTTTTTTGTTTTTTAAATTACTCGCATCGCATCGGGACATACGGTGCAGCTATGCTGTGCTGTCTCTCCCCTTTCTTCGGCAGCCAGTAGCTTTAGCCTGATCTACTCCGTATAGAGTCTACTGACGCTACGGGTTTGGCGTAGCTGCTCGTCTTTTATAAACCTATTCCACGCGGCGTATATTCGGATGGCTCGGGCGTATGCCCGACGCTGAATCGGACTGCCTTGTTGGGGTTTTTATGCAATCTTTCTTTTCCTTATGTACGCTATTTACGCGGCGTATAGGCGGATGACTCGGGCGTATGCCTGACGCTGAATCCGTCTGCCTCGTAGTCGGGGTTCCTAGCATCCTTTTCCATTCATATTCTGTGTCTTATCCTTGTGATTGTCCTTTCTGCGTGGCGACGCCTAATCCTTTTGCCTCGCAGTCTGTATCAATGTGCAATCCTTGTCCTAGTCCTCCGATGTGTCCGCCGTCTGCTCTTGTGCCGTTTCTGTTTGTTGCTGCTTAAGCTCGCCAATGTGAATCGTCCGCTCTTTTTTCGAATGTGTGTGGCGTATTTGCAGATTACTGGCGAGACGAAATCTACAACCTGGTAAGGACCATCGTACCTCGGGGCTAGTTTCGCAGCAAACCCTTCGGCTGCTTTGGATAGGTGGTGTTCTTTGGCCCACACTATGCCGCCCACCTCTGGTGTCCACTGCCTCCTCCTCAGATTGTAGTGTCTGGCTTGGTCCTTGGTGCTTTTTCCATATTTCGCCATATGATTTCGAAGATTCGAAGAACTTAGCGGCATTCTCGTCTGGAGCCTCTGTGTTTCTCCCAGAGCCTAACGTTTCTCTGTCATATAATGCGTTTGGCAAACAGGCTTCCCGGCCTTGTGTGAGAAACGCTGGGGAAAATCCAGTTGATTCAGATATGCTTGAGTTCACTGCTAGCATAATTTCTGGCCAGTTCTCGTCCCAAGTTCTGTGATCCTTTCTCGCGAATTGAGCTATCATCGTCTTTACCGTACGGTTAGCCCCTTCTGTTGGGTTCTCCTGCGGTGTGTAGGGCGCCGTGAATTGCTGCTTTATTCCCATTTCGCTAAGAAATCTTTTGAAGGATCGACTGGTGAACTGTACTCCGTCGTCGGTTTTCACTATCTTAGGAGCCCCGAACCTTGATATTATGCGTTTTCTGTAGGGTCTCCGCTGTTGCTGTTCGTAGCGGCACAATTTCCGTCCATTTGGAAAACCGATCGATTAACACAAGTATCATCTGATTTCCGTGCTTCGATCTCGGCAATGGCCCGGCGAAATCCGCACATACTGTTGCCCATGGTTCTTCTGGTACCTGAGTGAGCATTTTCCCTGCAGCCTGCATCTGATTGGGCTTGTACTTCAGGCAACCTTCACACTTGGTCCTGGCGTCTCTGTGCATTCCTGGCCAGTAGTACCGGACTGCAAGGCATGCTATTGTTCTTCTACTCCCAACATGACCAGCGGATAGGGAGTCATGGTTTTCTTCTAGTACGGCTTGTCTTAGACCTTGCGGAACGCACAGTTTCCAAGCCACGACATCTTCATTGACCGCTCTGTGAGGAATGTGCCTATAGAGTGACTCGCCTTCCATTACATAATCTGGATATTTTTGTGGATGGGCTTTTATTTTCTCGCACTTACTCCTGATCCAGCTGCAGCTATTGGTCGGTTTTGCCGATGCGTCTTTCATGGCCCTAAGAGTCTCCGGCAACGGTTGTCGGGATAGAGCGTCTGCCACCACGTTCAGCTGTCCTTTCCTGTACGCTATCTCGAAGTCGTACTGCTGTAACTCCAGGGCCCATCTTGCTATCCTTCCAGAAGGGCTTTCTATGCTGTTTAACCACTTTAAAGCCATGTGGTCTGTAACCACTTTAAAATGGTAGCCCTCCAAGTTCGGTTTCAGCTTTCTGATTGCTCAGACGATTGCCAAGCACTCTTTTTCTGTTGTGGAGTAATTTTTCTCCGCGCCGTTTAGTGTCCGGCTTGAGTATGAAATGACCCTTTCGCCGTCCTCTGTCTCTTGAGTCAGGATTGCACCTAATCCATAGTCGCTGGCGTCCGTCTGAAGGATGAACTATTTTCTCGAAATCTGGGCACGCCAGCACTGGATCGGCTACTAATCGTGCCTTTACCTCTTCGAAAGCCTGTTGGTGTTCCGGCGTCCATATCCATATCCACTTTGTGCATTTGCGTAGAAGATCATTAAGTGGTTTTCCTATACGCGCGAAATCTGCACAAATCGTCGGTACCATGAAGCTACGTCTAGGAATTGTCGATCACAATGATGTCATCTTTCACCATCCAACGCGTATGGTGACATCTCCGGGCCGATTACCTGATCCAGTGCCCTTTGGAACGTGCCCGATGCTGAATGTAGCCCGAAAGGCATTATTTTCCATTGGAACAAACCTTTGCCGGGTACTGTAAACGCCGTATATTGCCTACCATTTACCTCCAAAGGGACTTGCCAATATCCGTCTTTCAAGTCTAGACTGCTTATGTATTTTGGCTCTCTGAGTTGGTCTAGGATATAATTGATCCGCGGCATCGGGTAGGCATCTTTTATGGACTTCGCGTTCATTTGCCTGAAATCAACGCATAGCCTCCACTTGCCCGTCTTATTTTTCACCATTACGATGGGCGAGCTGTATGGACTTCTTGAATGTTCTATGAAGCCCATTTGTAACAGTTCTTCCACTTTTGCGTTGATCTCTCCTTGGACTCTTGGGTTCTTAGAATAATACCTCTGTTTGATTGGCTTGTCGTCTTTCATGGTGATTTGGTGCTCGGCCACTGTAGATGTTCCTGACATGCTGCTGAAATCGGCTAACTGTTTGTCGAGGAATTTCTCAATGTCCTCTTCATCACTTAAGTGTGAATCTACAGCCACCGACAGCCTTTCTTCCAGATATCCTTTGTGCCGTTTTCTTGCATGTATTCGCAATTCATGCCCCGACTCCCGTGAGGGAATTCCATCCCAGCATCATCCACTACTCCTGGAAGTATTAGCAGCTTCCTTCTCCAATTGTTTGTTTCCAAATTCCATCGTGATCTCGAGCTGTTAGCTTATACTGCTGCATCTGCCGTCTGCCAACCTAACTTGCCGTCTTGTCCTTGTGATCCTTTCTTTGTTAGCCAGTCTATCCGCTAGCTCCTCGTTAATGAAGCTTGAGAGGAGGCACTTTGCGACCCTTGTGCGCCTCTCTGCGACTGGGATCGCCGCCCATTTCCCGCTTTGTGGCAGCAGTCTACGCTCCTGACGCCAACTTTGCCGCAGAACAGTAATCTTTGGTTTCTGCATCCTCGTGCCCAGTGTTCGTGTCCTCCACGGCGACATGCCTACTGTGGGTTCATTATGTGGGTCTGTGCATTGGCTGCTCTCTGCCTTGGGTTGCGTGTGTTCATTGGCTGCCTTTGTTGTGTTACATTGGCCGGTGTCCACTGGCCATAGGACGGTGTTTGGTTTACCGTGCTGTCTTCACATCTCCTGCATGTAGTTTGTGGTGGTGGTGCTGTTTTGTTTCGTGAAAACTTGTGTTCGTGAACGAACTCCTTTCGCTCTTTGTCCAGTTCTTCGTACTCGTCAGCCAGGATCATTAATGTGTCCGATGATCTGGACTCTGCACTTTGTACGTTCTTAATGAAATTCTCAGGTTTGGTGAGCAGTTTCCTTGATTATTTCTAGGGTCTCTTATGGCGAGTACCCGAGTGGCCTCATCAAAGTCTGCATATCCACCATATAATCTTTGAACGGTTCCCTGAAACCCTGTTTCCGCTGTTTCACCTCGAGAAGAACCCTCTCGGCAGAAAATATGTCTGGAAACTTTCACTGAACTCTCCCCATGCTCTCCAATGTTTATTGTTTGAAATAAACCATTTCAGTGCTTTGCCTTGCAATAGCTCTGGCATTGCACGTGGGATCATGTTCAGGTCCAGACCGTACGTGTTTGCGGACCACTCTACCTGTTCTAGGCATTCCAGTGCCTTCTCTGTGCCATCGAATTTGAACGACCATTCTCTCACTTGCTTTGCGACTTTGGCGTAATCTGGAGTGCTAGGTCTTTGATGCCCTCATTTTCTCTCTTGGCTTGTGTTTCGACTCCTGCCAGCTTCCTTCATGCTGTCCACTCCAAGACTTGCTATGAGCTCCTCGGCGTCAGGGTTCAGCAATTTGACTGTTGGGCCTGGCTTATTGTCGTATTTCTCTTCCAGCTCAGCCCAGATCTCTGCTACTCCTGGGTCATTCTGTTTCCTTGTTAGGTGCTCTGATAGGGCTTTCCTCATGTCATCCGTTCTTCCCTCCAAAGTGATGCCTTACTTGGCTCCTATTTTTGCGAAATCCTCTTTCTTAAGGAGATATATCCAACCTTTCCCCATTTCTGTTTATATGCTGACACTCACCGACCGGACAATTACGTTTTGGGCGCCAGATGTAACGAACTGATTTTTACGGTCTGCTCGCTACAAGTATCGCGCGGCTAGCTCAGAAGATGTGTGTTGTTCGTCCCACCAAATTTATATAAACATGACCGCCCGATTGTCTAGTGAGAACGCACAGAATGTTAGGATGTTTTTACTAGGATATTTATTCGCCGACTTTTCCCTCGTCCTGGGACTAATGGTGACAGATGGTCGTCTCAACGCCTTCCCTGAAGAATTGTGGCTGCTCCACCGTCGCTCTCCGCTGCCTCATTGCTCGCTGCTCCGGAACGCCTCCGTTGTCTTTGGCCTCAGAGCTATGAGGGTTTAGGGATGCGTTACCGTTCCCAGACTAGGGTGAACAGGATCTGTCCCGGCCGGTCACACCAGATGCCTACACAGTTTCTACCTGACGGTACCCCGGAAGGCCGCCAATGCAGTCCCTGTGGCAGGACGCTAGGATACGTCGCGGTATGGCTTGGTTGCTGCTGGGCCTGCGATGACTGCTCGTCGTTTCTTGTGTCCTCGATGTCCTTGCTCTGCTCACGGCGCGATGTCCTGGCTCCGTTGTGAGACTAGTGCAGCGGGTCTTTGGGTCTCGGGATTCGGTCAGCTGCCTGTCTAGGACTCTGGCGGTGAACTACTGTGCTCTCGACGCATACGCCTCTCGAGACACCCGTGGCTCGGACGCACGTCCTTCTTGGGTAGTCGCACCAGGGCCTGCACAATTGTCGCCTGCCGGTTCAGGCGTACGCCGGAATTCGATAAGGCAATTGTTCTCGCACGGCGGCTGGTTCTGGACAACCTCCCTTCCGAGCCAACGGTTCTTTGTCGAAGGACTCTTTTTTATTCAAGTCTTTGTTAGTTAGAACAAAGCGCCTGGACTTAGCCGTGGGATGCCTTAAGGACCTCAGCTACCTGTTTCTCAGCTCGGAGACTCCAACTCTAAGTCCCGAACGTCTTTATGTAGCGATCTTGCTCCTTGTTGACTCGGCGCGCCTCTGCTTCCTTTTGATGTTAACTTGACTTGTGTTGTTCACTGGTTTGCTGCTTGTCTACTGATCTTGCTGGATTGACTCCTTGTGATCGACCGATCCCGCTTCCTGCGCTCGGCCCGCTTATATAGACCGGCGTATCCCGTTAATTCTCGGATTCTTCTTTTTCGGTTTTGCGCACGGCACCATACTAGGGTCCAATGTCCGCCACGTTCTACTGTTACTCCTTCTCTCCAAACACTCTCTCCCCTCGTTCTCTCCAAGCTCTCTCCAGCCGTATTCTCGAAACTCTCTTCTCGTTTCTCTCCAAACTCTCTCCAGCTGTATTCTCCAAACTCTCTCCAGCTGTATTCTCCAAAATCTCATTTATTTGTGAGGAGTTAAATAACTCCTCACACCAGAAAGACTGCGGAAGAATACTCTCGATTTTCAAATGTATTTCGTATCTCGGTTTACTTGTTCAATGGTTCCGTCTTTCTCGCGAAAAACCAAATTGGTGGTTTGGAATGGCATTATGGGACTGTAGGTATTGCTTTATACGATTCAGGAGCAGCTTTTCAAATATATTTTACAGGCACGGCAGGAGACTGATTGTCCTATATGATAAAGGCTGTGACTTGTCCTTTCCGGCTTTGTGGATCATATTGATGACAGACTTTTCCCATTGTTGTGGATAATAGCCCAATTTCATCATGCTGTTGAATATTTTGGTGAGAAGATTTACTGCACAGTTCGGCAATTATATAATCATTTTAGGGGAGATTAAATCGTGTCTTAACGCTTTTTTTTATTTTTGAGCCCCTATCATTTTTATCACCTCTCTTGATTGGAATATGATAGGCACGGTAGCCTCTGGAAAGATGCTTGTTGGGAGCACAAAGCTATTTGTTGGTGGGAGTGGTTTGAAAACGTTTTCTAGATGTGCGGCAAATACATTTGCCCTCTCTTCATAGCTTCGAGTCCGTTCTCCTCTTTGTGTGTGTAATGGCTACATATTCCTGATTTAGCTTTCCACAGTGGATATCGTTTGCTGTTTGGGAAGAGATGCTGCAAATAGCTTGATGTTTTAAGCCGCTCCTTCGAGGCAGGCGATCTATGGGCTTGCCTCTCCCTCCGAATCCTTCGCTTATTACGTAGCAGTTCGTTAATATGTTGTGCAGCTAGTGACATAATAAACACTAGTTCTTCAACTGAGCTGTTAATCTCTTCTTTTTGGTACATGTTTGGGAAGCCATCAATATGTGTGCTTACGTACTAAAGGGCTGCACGGCCGCATTCAAAACGGCTTATGAGACATTCTTTTGCCAATGAGTTGAATGAATTCGGCTGCGAATTGCAATGAATGTGAGTGAATGTGTGCGCCGCCGCTCTACTCAACTCATCGAACTCACACATAGAGAGAGCGAATTGAATGCGAAAAGAACCGGGTAAAAATAGTGAGTGTGATGAATGACGCATTGTTTCCTTTTACGTGAGCTGTATTTACTATTGCGAAATTAAATAAGAGACAATAATACAAGGTTTATTTCCATTTCATGTACATATGTATATTTCGCTTAAAAACTAATTATTAATTTTTCCTTATTAAATATTATTTATATTAGAATGTAGAAACATAATTTGATTTATGTATGCTTTCTGGATTTTTTGATACACTGCAGCGTTTTTCAGTAATTAAGTTTCTGGCATCAGAAAACGCGCTCTCTCTCTCTCTCGTAATAAGCGGCGCACAAATTGTATTCTGAGTATTCAGTCAATTCTATGCTTCATTCATTCATTCATTCCGTTTTGCACACACATTCATTCAATGCCATTTCATATGAATTCTCAAAATTGCGCTCAAATGAGAATACAGTGCGATGCGAACTCGATGAGCTGAATGCGTTGTGCTCAAATTAGAGTACACAACTCAAGAGTACTGAGAGAGTAAAAAAATTTGAGTGCAATTTACAGCAATACTGTAGGTATTGCTTTATACGATTCAGGAGCAGCTTTTCAAATATATTTTACAGGCACGGCAGGAGACTGATTGTCCTATATGATAAAGGCTGTGACTTGTCCTTTCCGGCTTTGTGGATCATATTGATGACAGACTTTTCCCATTGTTGTGGATAATAGCCCAATTTCATCATGCTGTTGAATATTTTGGTGAGAAGATTTACTGCACAGTTCGGCAATTATATAATCATTTTAGGGGAGATTAAATCGTGTCTTAACGCTTTTTTTTATTTTTGAGCCCTTATCATTTTTATCACCTCTCTTGATTGGAATATGATAGGCACGGTAGCCTCTGGAAAGATGCTTGTTGGGAGCACAAAGCTATTTGTTGGTGGGAGTGGTTTGAAAACGTTTTCTAGATGTGCGGCAAATACATTTGCCCTCTCTTCATAGCTTCGAGTCCGTTCTCCTCTTTGTGTGTGTAATGGCTACATATTCCTGATTTAGCTTTCCACAGTGGATATCGTTTGCTGTTTGGGAAGAGATGCTGCAAATAGCTTGATGTTTTAAGCCGCTCCTTCGAGGCAGGCGATCTATGGGCTTGCCTCTCCCTCCGAATCCTTCGCTTATTACGTAGCAGTTCGTTAATATGTTGTGCAGCTAGTGACATAATAAACACTAGTTCTTCAACTGAGCTGTTAATCTCTTCTTTTTGGTACATGTTTGGGAAGCCATCAATATGTGTGCTTACGTACTAAAGGGCTGCACGGCCGCATTCAAAACGGCTTATGAGACATTCTTTTGCCAATGAGTTGAATGAATTCGGCTGCGAATTGCAATGAATGTGAGTGAATGTGTGCGCCGCCGCTCTACTCAACTCATCGAACTCACACATAGAGAGAGCGAATTGAATGCGAAAAGAACCGGGTAAAAATAGTGAGTGTGATGAATGACGCATTGTTTCCTTTTACGTGAGCTGTATTTACTATTGCGAAATTAAATAAGAGACAATAATACAAGGTTTATTTCCATTTCATGTACATATGTATATTTCGCTTAAAAACTAATTATTAATTTTTCCTTATTAAATATTATTTATATTAGAATGTAGAAACATAATTTGATTTATGTATGCTTTCTGGATTTTTTGATACACTGCAGCGTTTTTCAGTAATTAAGTTTCTGGCATCAGAAAACGCGCTCTCTCTCTCTCTCTCGTAATAAGCGGCGCACAAATTGTATTCTGAGTATTCAGTCAATTCTATGCTTCATTCATTCATTCATTCCGTTTTGCACACACATTCATTCAATGCCATTTCATATGAATTCTCAAAATTGCGCTCAAATGAGAATACAGTGCGATGCGAACTCGATGAGCTGAATGCGGTTGTGCTCAAATTAGAGTACACAACTCAAGAGTACTGAGAGAGTAAAAAAATTTGAGTGCAGTCGTGCAGCTCTTTATTACGTACTTTCTGTATTTAAGCCAATCTGTTTTACGGGAGGTTAGAACATATAAGCATTGGGTTTGTTTTATAAAATGTATAGCCATTAAGGTGAATTTTTAAGGAAATCATCTTAGCAGATTTCTGTCTGATTAATAGCTTCAAAATGATATTTTGAGAGCACATAAGTTCCTTCAGCGTTTGCTGTATTGCTACCATTGTGTTGATTATAGTTACCAGCATTGCTTCTACGCCGTTAGGCAATTGTGTGTTTGCAGTTGTATGATGGCCAGTAGTTTCTGGATTCTGGTTCAATATTGGTTCCCGCACTGTTTCAGCAGTGGTTTGCTGACCTGTCAGCTTAGCTGCTGAGGCATAAGTCCTGTTGTTATAACTTAACGCCTGTGCAAAAGAAACTCCCGGGGTCGTGGTCGATGGTATAGATGGATAATTGTTTCGGGTTACAGGACTTCGAGCTGCAATTATATGTTGGCCTAGTCGACTTTTCAACTCTTTATAGATAGGACAACCTCTGTAATTTGCAGTGTGGTTTCCCCGACAATTACTACATTTTTTGGCAGAGTGGTTCTCCTTGATTATGGGGCAGGCCTCAGTTTAATGTGCATTCCCGCAGGCAACGCAGACTGCGCGTAGAGTGCCGTAAGTTTTTGTAAAGTCGTATTCCTGACAATTCATGCATTGCACAGGCCCATTCCGCTAATGGGGTTCCTTAACGGCAATCCTACGGTGCAATAGATATTGAAGCTTATAGATTGGGTGAACTTCATTGTTTTTCAAGTGCATACTTTCCGGCTCCAACTCTACCTTGAACATTGGCTGTGGAACTTTGTTTTTATTTAATATATTCCTAACCTGTTTGACGTTAAAGCTCTTTTCTTTAAGTCCAGCTATAATCTCATAGATAGGGACTGTTGCTTCAATACCTTTTATAACTACTTGTATTCCTTTGCTACTTTTTAGTTGGTAGGTGTAGCAGCTTATTTATCCTTTATCGAGGTGTTTGTCACTGATCGGTAATCTTGCTCGTCCTTCACTTGTATTTTTGTTTCGTTGATGTTACCCCTTTTTATGGACTTTACATAAAACTTTTTTGCTATAATTTAATCAGTTATTTTTTTAAACAATTCAGCAAAGTTTGCCTGACGTACAAAAATTGGTGGTGGCCTTGGTTGCTTGGCCCTAGGTGTTTGAGCGGTATTGTCATCATCTTTTGGATCACTAAGAATATTGATTACTTGTCAGCGCATTGTTTGACACAGTGTTTTCAATTTTCCTGCTAACTTTTAATGCAATTGTTTTTTTAGTTGCTTGTGGGCTTAGTTTTCTTTTTATTTGCACATATCGATCGATTCCTGTTAGTATAAATGATCCGTTAACATTTTTTGTAATAATTGAATCCATTTCTTTCAAAACGATCTGTCATTTTAAAACGTATATCCATAAAATAATATAATTAATAAGTATCGACAAAAATATTTATTACAAACACAAAAATTATGCTATGTTAATTTCAAGGGCGTGCAGCATTGCGATTTTTATAGATTGTCCTCCACCACTCTGCTCATCTTATGGAGAGAGAGACAGAGTAAGAGAGGGAGATGGAAATTTTTCTGCGTTTCCTACGATCGCCGACTGAGAGTTTCGGCTCTGCCTGCGTTGCATTCGGCTCTGCCGACTTTGCCATTGGCTCTGCCGGCGACGCAGTCGCCTGCTGATGAAATGGCGATGAATTTTTGTAGTGATGAATTTCGGAACTGCAGGAAACAACGGAAATCATCATGCTTGACCGTAGCTTTTAGGTGTTTGTTTTCCAGCTCCGAATAAGGTCGCCGCCAAACATATTGAACGAAAAAGTTTACATTTTGACTCGTCTGCAAATAACACGTTATCCCAAAACCAAATCAAAAGTAGAATGCTTGTTCCTTGTCCCTAATAGGAGCTAGAAAACAAACACCTAAAAGCTATGGTCAAGCATGGCGGTGGTCATGTTATGGTTTAGGCCTGTATGGCAGCTTCTGGTGGGGCAACCTCGTTTTTATTGATGAGATCAAGAATGGCCAAAATGTACCTACAGATTTTAAAGGAAAACCTGCTACAAGCTGCTGAGAAACTGGGCTACGCTATCGATTTCGGTATTACCAGGATAACGATCCTAGACATTTAGCAGCAATTGTGAAGACTGGGCTTGTCTGGAACTGCCCTCACTTAGTGAATCCACCTGCCCAGTCACCAGACCTTAACGTCATTGAAAATTTGTAGCCAATTTTGTATCTGTCACTGTTTTTCTTTTTCCTTAGTTTTAAGTTTTATCTAATGGAATTTAAAAATACAGAAGTGCCTTAATAAATACCAAACATAACTGCATTTAAATCTTATTCATAGCCTATATAGTTTGCCAGATATATTATTTTGAGTTTCAAGTTTACGTCTGCATGAAATAAGCTGGGAGCCACTGAATAAATATGTATATACACCAAATGTAGCGGATTAGTCGCACGTGCATTAGAAAGTTTATTGCATTAATGTCGGTCCTCTTACGCACTAGCTTTTACACGCACGCAGACACATGTTATTGAACTCTACACACGTACATACATTCAGCAATGCGAGTAATGCATCTACATTAATGTCGGTCCGGTTCATACACAGACTGCAACGAATCTTTTACTTGGCTTTTATTTTATAAACACACGAAGTGGTATTACCACATTATATTACATCATCGTTTTAAAATTACTTCAACAAAAATATTCACACTAGTAAACTCGTTCCCAATAAATATTTTTAGCACATATTAGGCTTCGATGCAACATTGCCCTAAGTCTGGCCTAACCCTACTAGGTCAAAAGAGCAAGACACATTAAATAAGTTTTTTCTCGCATGTTTCTTACTTACTAGATGTTAAAAAAATTTTAATTGCACACAATTCTGCTAAAAACCGTCATTAACAAGAACTATTTTGCCTGAGAGCATTGATTGATCAAGGGACGCAGTCTACCTTTATCTCTGAAACACTATACTAGCATTTACTATACTAGTATCTCCAGATAACTGTCTCATCAATCTTGAATTAGCCAACAAAAATTATCCAACGTTTGCACATTTTTCACTTGCGTAGAGTATGACTTCGAAACAATGGTTTGGAATAGAAGAGATATACGTACTCACACCAATTTTACCGATACGATCCAACGGTTGCAAAATGGGTGCTGTATGGTTCGTCACGATGTTCTCACAGCCACTTCTTGTCTGTGTAATTTTTAACGCATAATCGTTTAACCGCGATTAGTGCATCGTATATGAGAATTAGGCAATATCTATTAAGCGAGTAAATTAATCGCTTGCTTA
The DNA here is from genome assembly GCA_018152295.1 of Drosophila carrolli. Taxonomy (NCBI): domain Eukaryota; kingdom Metazoa; phylum Arthropoda; class Insecta; order Diptera; family Drosophilidae; genus Drosophila; species Drosophila carrolli. Next base: position 774,428 of record JAECXJ010000291.1, on the reverse strand, counting down.
GCACCAAGTCGCATGTATCAAGCCCGATTCCCAACACAACAAAATGTGGTGCCCCAAATCTTCCAGCACAGCAGCCATACTTAGGTGCCTCTTAAATGGTACTAAGATCGGGGCAAAAAGTGATTTGGTTCCCGAATGTGCTGGTCGAACGTTCGCTCTGTCCGATCAAAGTAAGTTGTGGCCCCAACACCTTATGTTGATTTAACATTCGAATTACCGTCCCATACTGTTGTTTCAGGGACAAATTCTGGAGTACCAAAAAAGGTCGCATGTGTGGTACCAAAAACTTTTACATGTGTTTGGGTGCTCAATATAATACATATTTTTGTTTCATGCCTTCCCTAATGGTTTTATCCTGTGGCTGACCTTGTCTTCCAGCTTCGCCATTTATGCTCGAGGAAGGAAGCACCTCTTGAAGCTGTAGACGATTGTTGGCTATGAACCACTTTAAGGCTCTGCACTGTAGCAGCTCCGGCATTGCTTGTGGGATCTGGTATATGTCAAGACCGTATGTCACGACCAAGGATTCTTCCTTTTTACGCCCCATGGGGATTAGCGATACGCTCGTAAAGAAACGAATAAAAGTAGTGCCAAGCATCGTTGTACGGTTTGATAAGGAGAAAGTCGAAAAGAGTAAGATGGTAAAATAAGGCTTGCATTCCACTTAAGACGCCGCAAAGCAAATAGTAAAAAGTTCTTTTGAGCAGACTCTATCGGGCCTATGTACTGAAAGAGTGTAAACTAGTGTAAACTACGTCAGTCTCAACGTTATTTCTGAAGCTAGATTATTTTACCTATATATTTGATCTACAAAGATGATTCAAGTGGGGTGTAATAACGTTTTCGAAACGTCTTTGGCAGACCATTGCTAGTATTTGATTTCTTTCGCTTCTTATGAAAGGAAATAACAAATGACTCCTTCCAAATAATTGGGAAGTAAGAAATTTCCGATGATAGGGTAAACAATTTCTGCAGAGGTCTACACAGGGTTTCACCGCAGTATCTAAGCACGCAGTCTGGAACTCCGGAAACTCCGGAACCCGGAGAATAGACTGGCCTAACTTTTTGAAGAGCCAATAGAGTAGGCTTTCGCTTAAACTCGGACAAAAATTAAATTTGATTCGGACTTGGCATATGAATAAGACGGATTTGGATAGGATAAAGCTAAATATATTGCTTGGACAAACTGGGAATCCTCAATTGCCTAAACAGTATTTACCGCAGAATTTTCAAATGTTAGAGATGCTGGGTAAGACGCAGATTCTAAGCACGCAGTGTTAACAAAATTAAAAAACTGTTTTGAATCCTGCAACGAGTCAAATAGCTTTTATACAGCTCGCAATTTAAGTTGGTACCCTCGTCATAAGCACATCGTCAACTTTGTAAGGATATTTTCCCAGCCAGGATATGCTCAGGGGTTAGCTAGGGCCTCCACAAATTATTTATAAATTTACAGTGGACGATGTGGGTTAATCGAGTGAGTTTTAGGCGTGGTCTTTATAATTAGGAGAAGAAACCGTACCAAAAGGTACGTGACTGGACCTAAGACTGGTTACTGAGCTCGGGCAGACCCTGGACTTAGTAAATAGTTATCGTAGGAACCTATGTCAGTGATGGGCTTTATCTGTGACTACAATAAATCTGGTCGAGGCAGGGTTTGGCTACAGTAAAACTTTGGTAGGCCCCAATATAACTCGGGCAGACCCAGGGTTTTAATAATAACTACGGTAAACTCGGGCAGACCCAGAGTTTTAATAATAACTTCGGTAAACTCGGGCGGACCCACGTTTTTTAATAATAACTACGGTAAACACGGGCAGTCCCAGGTTTTTAATAATAACTATGGTAAACTCGGGCGGACCCAGGGTTTTATTACTAATTACGACAAAACTCGGGCGGACCCAGGGTTTTAATAATAACTACGATACCACTCTATTACGTATGGTTCTGTTAGGTTAGATCGATTCTCAGGTTAGGGTTATTATCACTTGTTATAATTAATTTATTTATTCAACGGGCTTGATTGAGACGGGCAGGGAAAAAAAAGATGCGTACTCGTTGTCGAAATTATAATTCATTATTTTTAGTCTTTATTCACTGTTGGCTTCTTTCGCCTTTTCGTCTTGTTCACATTAATTCACCAATCCTCGCGTTTCTCGCTGCACCAGTTAAATTCTGCACGACTGTACCGTTTCGCTTACCGACTAAAAACACGTGGTCTCCCTAATTGCGACTTATCTCGTTTTCTCCAAGTACGACTATCCGGCTTCGATGTTCGCGTGTCAGTCCCTCGCGTTCCTTCAATTTTTGTTCTCGGGCCGTTGGCCTTTCCGATCTCACCATTTTTTTACCACGCAGTCGCAGTGGTGAAGTTCAATTTCACGACTCCCTTTTCTTTCCTTTCCACTTATTGAATAATGTATTTATGTTTGTTTTCGCCTAGGCTTATTATGCTAATTATTTAATTCATTGTTTTCTCTTAAAGCTAAAAAATCAAAAGGGATAACAATACTAATAATAACAAAATAGGCATATTTCCATCTCCCCTCCGTGGGGATCGTTAATAATTGTGGCGGCGTCGGAATCGCCGTCACACCCCACCCCCTTACTTGGGAGGACGAAGAACTACGGTCAGGGCCGTTTTCCCTTCAGCATCTACATTCCGTGTCACTCGATACACGTCTCCGTCGATTTCCCGGGTGAAACGGTCCCTCTTTGGTCCTTGTGGCACGAATCTGGACAATTCGTTCACTAGCTCCTCCGGGATCATACGGCCGGGCGTGTAGACCCTTCAAGTTTCTGGTGCTTCCAACAACGTCTATCGAGAGGTCTCGGTTGCGGCTCGCTCTAGCGCCTCGATGTCCTGAAGCAACTCCTATACCCCATAACCCTCTTCGACGCCTTCCAGTCCCAGGCCGAAGTCGATCACGTCCAGGTCCTCTACTCCGGCCTCTATTCCGGGTTCTGCCTTTGGTACAGCTTGCGCTTCCTCGGGCTCAATCGTCGCGGCTCTAGAGTTGCGTCGTCGGAGACTCAGAGTCGGGAAGCTGGTATCTTGGGAAACTTCCCTCTCGTCTCCGGACGACTCAGCGTATCGACGCCGTAGGAGCGGTTGATCATCCTCTTGCTCCTCTTCCTCGGACGGGATGGAGGTACAGGTACAGTACTTCCGCGGGCGTATCCGACGGCGTCGCGTGGCTCCAGTTCCCTCAGCGGCATCTTTTCCGTCATTTACCGCCTGTCCTGTGACTCTGCCTGGTATTGTCGTCTACCTCCTGGGGTGGGGGTGTGGGTTCCAGGGCCACCTGGGTGTCCTCGTTGGGGCATCCTTCACTCCATGCCGCTCGTGCGTCCAGGGGGGGTGCACGAGTTCTGCCGCAGTTTGCTTCAAACCGGGACGCGGGGCCTTGTCCTAGTGGTGGAATTATGTCCATCGTCACCTGCCGGACTTGGGTGACCCGATATCCCCCAGGGATTGTCGCCCAGTGGTAATCCTCTCGTTCCCTAATGAAGCTGGCATTCCACTCGCTGTCTTCATCCTCCTCTTCTTCGGACTCTTGAAATTCGCTGTATCGGTCCACAGTGGTCTCTGTTGTCCGCTGCTATACGCTTTGCCCTTGTCTTGGGTCAGGTGATTAGTCATCGTGTCGGGGTTCATACATATGCCCCCCAGGTTGGCAAAGGATGTTGGATGAGGGGACTGACACCGTCCGCGAGGAAAAGGCCTATACGTCGAGGGAGGTGATTCTTCCGTTGCGAAGCGTAGGTTAGATTCGTACCAGGACGCATAGCGGGGTGACGCATACTAAGGAGACGCGTTGCGTGGGGCGCATACCGGGGAGATGCGTACCGCGTCCATCTTCGCCGGTCCACTCTTGAATGGAGTCTGACTCTCCTTCTTCCATAGTATATGTAATAGGTAGATAACTTACTTTATATAACTGACCCTAAGATTTCCCTGCCTACTGGTGCAGCTTACTATAAACGCCTTATATCTAATTACAATCTTAAGATACTTGATGTTAGTTAGTGATACCTTACATTACTTCTTCGCCTTCCCCTGTCTCATCGTCCGTGAATTCTCTCAGCTCTGCAATGTTGGCCACTTTCCTCTTACGTTCCCCGGGCCTCTGGATCCTTACGATGTTCGGCGATATAAACTTAAGGACCCGGAACGGGCCGTCATATTTCGGCGCCAATTTCGCCGCGAAGCCGTCGACTCCTCTGGACAGTTGGTGTTGTTTTACTAACACAAGCAAGCCCAAGGCGGGGCGCCATTCGCGTCTTCTCAGGTTTTAGTGGTGCATCTGGTCGGCACTCGCCCGCTCCGCATTAATTTTGACGACCTCAAATATTTCCTTCATCTTGGCCGCTTTGATTGGGAAATCTTCTAGGGTGTTCCCGTTCCCTCACGTCTTCTCCTCGTATAGCGCCTTGGGCATCTTTGGTTCTCGAGCTTGCATCAGGAAAATGGGGCTGAAGTTTGTAGTATCGGAGATAATAGAGTTGACGGCCAGTATAATCTCTGGTAGAAGGTTGTCCCAACTTGACTGTTCACCTTCGATGAATTGTGCGATCATGCGATCCGTAGGATTCTCGTGGGGCGAGTATGGCGCCGTATACTGTAACTCACATCCTAGTTCTCGCATATAGTCTTTGAAGGCGCGGCTTGTAAACTGCGTGCCATTGTCACACACGAACGTGCGTGGGACCCGCGGAATGCTTTGATTAGGGTCGCGGTGGTGGCCCTCTTGAGTGGGATGAGCTCAACCCATTTGTCAAACGCGTCGAAAAAAAACCAACAGCATTGTGTTTCTTCTTCGATTTCGGCAAAGATCCCACAAAGTCGGAACACCATGTCGAACAGGGTTCCTCTATTCTACGAGACAGCATCCGTCCCGCCGGCTTCTGTTGGTCAGACTTGAACCTTTGACAGGTTTGACAGTTTTGAACGTACCTTTTCACATCTCGATACATCCCTGGCCAGTAGTACTTCGAAGCGACTCGTAGGACCGTCTTCCGTATGCCAAGGTGTCCTGCCGTTGGTGCATCATGGCACTCTGCCAGTACTCGTCTCCGGTGGTGTTGAGGTACGCACAGCTTCCACGGCACGAAACTTGCGTCGTCTGGTCGGGTCCCTAGACGACAATATAGTTCCCCGTTCTCATAGGTAAAATCAGGGAAATTCTCCGGGCTTCCTAAGATCTGCTCCCTTTTCCGTGCCCACCATTCACATTCTTCCTTGTCTGATTCTGTACACTGTAATACCGCTAAGGGTTGGCGGGACAGAGCGTCCGCCACGACGTTTTGACAGCCCCTCCTGTTTTTGACCGAGTATCGAAACTGTTGTAATTCGAGGACCCATCGGGCTACCCGTCCAGATGGACTTTCAATCGAATTCAGCCATTTTAATGCTAGATCATGCGAGATCATGATAATGGTGAACTCGTATCCTTCGAGATAGCCGCGCCACTTCCAGATGGCCCATACGATCGCCAAACACTCCTCTTCGGTCGTGGTATAATTTTCCTCAGCTTTCTCCAGCCGGCGGCTTATATAGGCGATTACCCTTTCCGTTCCATCCATCTCCTGAGTCAATATTGCTCCCAATTCGACGTCACTCGCATCTGTCTGGACCGTGAATCGTTGGTCAAAGTTTGGGGAGGCCAGGGTGGGGGCGCTCGTGAGACGTTCTTTAAGTGTGTCGAAGGCAGCCTGTTCTCTTCCTTAGGAGCTTGGTCATCGGCTGAACGATCGTCGCAAAGTTCGGTACGAATCTACGGTACCACGATGCCATACCTAGACATCGTCTCAGTTCTTTCAGAGAGGTAGGTGGTCGTAACTCCCTTACTGCTGCTACTTTATCGGGGTCTGTATGAATACCATCTTCGCTTACCATGTGGCCCAGGTACCTGAGTTTTCTTTTAAAAAATGAGCATTTCTCCCTATTAATGCGTAGGTTAGCAGCCCTGAGTCTCTGAAATACCTCTCGTAGGTTTCGTGTATGCTCTGATAAGTCTCTCCCAATTACAACAAACGCGGACGGATCTAGTTCGGATCCGATGACACTATCTAGGGGGCGTTGGAAAGTAGCGGCTGCGGAGTGTAACCCGAAGGGCATGACACGCCACTGGAAGAGACCCCGAACCGGGACTGTGAATGCAGTGTACTGTTTACTGTCTGATGCCATGGGTATTTGCCAGTAGCCACTTTTCAGGTCTAATGTCGACAAGGCTCGGGCCTGGCTTAGTCTCTCTAGGATATAGTTAATACGAGGTGTCGAATACGCGTCTGGTATTGTCCACGCGTTTAATTGTCGAAAGTCGACACACATCCGCCACTCGTCATTCTTTTTACGCACTAAGACGATGGGTGCACTATATGGACTTTTGGACGGTTCTATCTGTCCTGCGGTTAACAATTCGTTCACCTGATCGTCGATAACTCGTTGCATCGCTGGATTCTTTGGGTAGTATCGTTGTTTCACCGGTCGCTCGTCTCGCATTGTGAGCGTGTGTTGTGCGATGTGTGATACCCCTGACATCCCTTCAAATTCTTCCAGCTCTTGTTGGAGGAATCGATCTATATGTTCCTGGTCCGCTACTGACCGTTCCCCTTCTCGCCGAGGGGCGTGGCTTCTTCTTCCTGTTTTTCCTGTGTTCCCTGGTTTTCCTGTTCATTTCCCGTGTGTTTCTCGGTCCTCTCTCCAATTTCCGTTATCTCCCAATTCGCCTTGTGTGACTTCTGTCCCGAGCCCCTGTAAATTAGCCATGACCTGCCGGTTGCCTGCGTGGTGGTTCTCGTTGGTGCGGGTGGTTCTCGGTCCCGCCTCGCGAAGATGTAGTCGAGCCCGTCCACATCGTATTGTAGTGCCGATTGCGCAGAGAAAGTCAAGTCCTAATATTACTTTATCTAGCATACAGTCCATTACCAGTAGCGCTAATTCTACTACTTGCCCTCCGAGGTCGATGTTGGGGACTACCATTCCTGTGATACTGACGCTGGTCCCGTCTGCCAAGCGTATGGCGGTGCACACCTCTCTCACTGTCAATGATGCCTTCAGCTGTCTGAGGAGTATTTCGTTGATGAAACTCCTCGTGGCCCCGCTATCGACAGTGGCTAGCACAGAGATGTCAGCAACTAATACTTGCGCTACGATCTTCCCGTCTTCTACGCGCAGGGGTGCGCCTATTCCCGGTTCTCGGGTACTCTCGTCCCCAACTGCTCCCCGGTTGGTCGAGGACGCTGGTCGTTTCCCGACTGGGGACGCCTACAACAATCAATAGTCCTGATCCCTTCCCTTCTACAATCCCAACACACCAACCGTCGGGGGTTCCGGCGCTCCCTCGCAAAGTGGCCCTCTGCACCACAGTTGAAATAACTCCGACTTTCGGGAGGTGTTTGTAGTGCCTCCTGGTTCATCATCCTATTCGAGATTTCTTCCCGCGGCATGGTATTGGGACGAAGTTGTAAGGGGGTTTCCGGGTTTCCTCGGAAAGGGTTGCGAACCTGGATGGGGTTCGCCGGCACCTGTGACTTTGGAGACTCTCGGGCGTTCCCGTGAGTTTGGCCGAGACTCCTGTACGAGCGATCTTGGGAACTCGACTGCGAACTGTAAAAGCTGGCCTAAGGTCTCAAGGTGCCACGTTTTACGTACATCTGGCATGTGGGGAGGCAGTTGTCGTAAATCCTATCTAACTCCTTCGTCTGATCGAACCCTGCGTGTCGCATCAGCGTTCGGATCTCGATAACATAGTCCTTGAAGCCCTCTCCCTCACGTTGGTAACGAGCTCTGATGTCGTCTTCTAATCTTCGAAAATAGTGTGGGGGTAAGAAAAGAACTCCCGAGAGGCCCTGTCTGTAAGAGTTTCTGTCATAGCTCTTGGTAGTTGGGCTAAGGGAAGAGCGTACGATGTTGCCCTCTCCTTCAGCTCCTCTAGGAACCCCAACGGGTCGGTATGGCCATTGAATTTGAGTCCCCATTTTCGGACTTGCTATGCTATGACACCGTGTGCTGTGGCCCGGCCAAAATTTCCTCCCCAAGCCATTTCGTTTTCCCGTGTAAGATTACATTTGGTATTATTACGGCCGGTGGTTCCCTCCGTACCAATTGCTCGTTCGTGGTCGACAGGGCTCCTACCTCTATGGGTGAAAAATCCTGGCACCTGTAATTGGATTGACCTGGGGTCTAGGTCGACTTCTTCTACCCTTTTCACGTCGTCGTTCACTCCCCCATACGCGAATCCGGCTTCTAATCGGTCCAATCGGGCCCTTTGGGATGGAGAGAGCTCACCTGATTTGACGATTTCTGCAAAACGTCTTCTCATCTCGTCCACCTTGCCGGTGCCGTCGAATCCGAATTTCTTAGCGTATAGATCCAGCGAGTCTTCTTCCCTTGTTCGTTTTCTGCCATTGTGTTATATCTGGTGTGCTCCCTTTGCGTTTCTTGTCAAAATCCGTTCCTGATCGACTCCTTACTCCTTAACTATTTTAGCCAGCCTCACACTTTACGGGTCTTTAATCCGCTTGATGTTTTTGGTGCTGATAGATCGTGATCAGACCCACCTCAGTCCCTGTTCGGGCGCCATTTGTAAGTATGTTTTCCCAGTCAGGATATGCTCAGGGGTTGGCTAGGGCCTCCACAAATTATTTATACATTTACAGTGGACGATGTGGGTTAATCGAGTGAGTTTTAGGCGTGGTCTTTATAATTAGAAGAAGAAACCGTACCAAAAGGTACGTGACTGGACCTAAGACTGGTTACTGAGCTCGGGCAGACCCTGGACTTAGTAAATAGTTATCGTAGGAACCTATGTCAGTGATGGGCTTTATCTGTGACTACAATAAATCTGGTCGAGGCAGGGTTTGGCTACAGTAACTTGGGTAGTCCCCTGGATTTTACATGTAAATATGGCACTTTCGAGCGGGCTCTGTGGATATAAATGACTACAGTAAAACTTGGGCTGGCCCTGGGTTTTATTAATTACTACGATATAGCTGGGGAAGACCCAGGGTTTTAATAATAACTACGGTAAACTCGGGCAGACACAGAGTTTTAATAATAACTATGGTAAACTCGGACGGACCCAGGGTTTTATTACTAATTACGACAAAACTCGGGCGGACCCAGGGTTTTAATAATAACTACGATACCACTCTATTACGTTCGATATGTTAGTTAAATACGCGTCGGGGTTACGGTTCTGTTACGTTAGATCGATTCTCAGGTTAGGGTTATTATTACTTGTTATAATTAATTTCATATTTATATATATATATATGGGCTTGATTGAGACGGGTCTAAGGGCAGGGAAAAAAAGAATGCGTACTCGTTGTTGAAATTATAATTCATTATTTTTAGTCTTTATTCACTGTTGGCTTCTTTCGCCTTTTCGTCTTGTTCACATTAATTCACCAATCCTCGTTCTACAGTTTACGATCTAATCGCGTTTCTCGCTGCACCAGTAAAATTCTGCACGACTGTACCGTTTCGCTTTCCGACTAAAAACACGTGGTCTCCCTAATTGCGTCTTATCTCGTTTTCTCCAAGTACGACTATCCGGCTTCGATGTTCGCGTGTCAGTCCCTCGCGTTCCTTAAATTTTTGTTCTCGTGCCATTGCCCTTTCCGATCTCACCATTTTCTTTAACACGCAGTGGTGAATTTTAATTTCGCGACTCCCTTTTCTCTTTTTGGCAACAGCAACTACTCTGCTCTGCCCAGCTCGCTTTTCGATATTCCCTCTCGCTCTCCGTGGTCGTCGACTGCGCAGTCGCTGAGGTGGGTTTTGCGCTCCGTTCAGGTCGTTTGGTTTACTGCTCTCTCATGCTCTTTTGGGGTGAATTCCTTGGGCAACTGCGTAGGAGTTGTTCCCGGTCTCGCCTCTCTTCCCCGCTCTTCTCTCTCCTTTCCACTTATTAAATAATGTATTTATGTTTGTTTTCGCCTAGGCTTATTATGCTAATTATTTAATTCATCGTTTTCTCTTAAAGCTAAAAAATCAAAAGGATAACAATACTAGTAATAACAAAATACGCATATTTCCTTTTCCCCTCCGTGGGGATCGGTCATAATTGTCGTCGGAATCGCCGTCACATTTTAAATTCTCAAATGGAACTTTCTATAACACGACTATTCATAGCAGTTCTGAGAATTATTATCTAAATTCTGTTTATAAAATTTATACACCAAATCCTACCGCACTTATCATATAAGAATTCTATATTTCTCTTTTAAAAAACAAAATTAGAAACTACATTCGAAGATGTGTCCACGTGGTTGATTTGCAAACGGGGTTGTTAATCGTCCTGTCGGTAAACTTTTTGTTTTCGAAATCAGTCGCAAGACATTCTTATAAAGCACCTAACATAACAACACCGCAGCCAATCTAAAATATTTTGTATTAAATCAGTTCTTACTATGAATTTTAGGTGTCGTTTTTAGTTATTAGGTAAAACGATGTTTACACTAGTAGAAACCCTTGCGTATCATGAAAAAAATAGAATACAAAAATGTAAGCTAACGCCTGCAAATTTGAGTCACAAAAATCGAAGGTAGTTCCGTCTGTAATACGGTTCCTCTATTTTCGACAAGATCGACCTACACTATATGTATACATATACTTGAAACATCCAAAGGAAGAATATTTTATATCAAATACAAAAATATGCCAATAGCATTCTAAAAAGCCGGCATTAGGTATGATAACTGCATTCTAAGAAAATACCTCAAATCGCCCTTTTCATGCACTAAAACAGATCGCTGGAGCTAAAACAAACATATATGCTCAATGTCAAATAATTGTTTAGGTATCTGTCAAGCTTTCATTGCTCTTTTTTCATGCGGCAAGGTGTCAAGTTTGCTCGAAACCCCATAACACACCTCTTCACAGATACAAGGTAGAGCCCCAACTAACGCTTTCAGACCCAGTGCCTGCAGTACAATCACAATCCAATCAAACTCAAAGTGAATCCTTCCAATCAAGCCTTTCCTTCAAGTCATGTTAATTTGATCAGGTTATTCTTAGTTCTGCTATAGTGAAGGTACGAGATAGATACGATTAGATTCTGGCAAAAGATATGTTATTTTCTTGACCTACTCCACTGTTGTGTCAGCACACCCCTTAATTGGTTTTAACCAACTCATGTTAAAACCTTTTAATAATAAGTTAATTGAGTATAATATTCGTTGAGCCATGTGTAATTAAATAATACAAAAAAATCAAATAATTATTTATGTACAGGGTTGCCCATATTCGACGGACCCATGTTTTTTTTTTAAAAATCAAAGAAAAAAATAAAAATTTGGCGGTTGGCAATCTTAATCATTTAATTTGTTCCAAGTAGATTTGTTTACATCAATTTTTGAATATGATATCTTTCAAATGGCCGCCTCTGGCGTTGATGGCGTATTGTGCCCTTTTTGCAGCATTTTCCATCGTTTTCGCCAACATTTCGGCCAGAATAGCGGCTATTTCTTCACGAATGTTGTCCTTGAGCTCTTCTAGGGTCCTTGGCTTGTTAACGTAAACCTTTGACTTCAAATATCCCCACAAGAAGAAGTCAGGCGGCGTCAAATCGGGCGAACGCGGTGGCCAGTCCAAATCACCACTTTTCGACATCAAACGGCCCGGAAACAATTTCTTCAGAAAATCGATTGTTATGCGACTTGTGTGCGGTGGAGCGCCGTCTTGTTGAAACCAGAACTGCCTCATACGCTTTCGACGAATAATTGGCATCACAAAATTGGTCATCATGTCGCGATAACGCTCCTGGTTGATGGTAACAGCATGGCCATTTTCATTTTGGAAGAAAAACGGCCCAATGACCGTTTTCGAACTAACGCCGCACCAAACTGTGACTTTTTCGTCGTGAAGAGGCACTTCTTGAATCTTCTCAGGATTTTCAGTGGCGTAAATACGGCAATTTTGCTTATTTACGGTCCCATTCAATGTGAAATGGGCTTCATCGGACATGATAATTTTGTTCCAAAATTGATCGTCATCTTTTTTTTGAGTTTTCACAATTGACTTGTTCTGTTGAATGTAAATTTCAACTATTTCAGAGCGCTCGCGTGGCGTGTATTGTTCCATGGTAAAAATCTGCTTGGACTGACGCTTCAAACGCGGTATGTCATTAAGCGATCTGGCATCTCTGTCAAAAGTTATGGCGTCGTCAGATGGGTCCGTCGAATATGGGCAACCCTGTATAACAATTGGGGTAAATAAATTTGATTTAGCTTTAAATGGATTTTATAAGAAAATCAATTAGTGAAGTTAAAACTGATTTGATCTTCTTAATATGAGGATTATATTAAGATTATTATTAATTATCTTAATTGCACGTATATATACATATATTAGAACTGGAGTTCTTTACTTCTCTAATTACTTTGTTCAATGCATTTCGTCGTTATATCCTTCTTATCTTATAAATCATTCTTAGTCTCAAAACAAACATGAACCGTTTCTCACCTACGATATCGTAGGCCACTTTTGACTTAGTTGTTGACCACGACCATTCTGACAACCGATAAACTATGTCAGGAACAGAGGTAAACATGCCTAGAATCAAGACTGGTCTAAGATGGTTTAGCTTTTAATTTTAATTCGGATTATTATGGACCATGATCAGCATAAGCAAGTCACCCTTACGATGCCAAGCAGTGCTTGTTACGGGCGAAATCCTATTGCGCATGTGGCGTAAGAACTTAAGACAAAATAAAATAGCTCGGATTTGAATTAAGTTTTTTTATAAGAACTAAATAATATTTTGGATTTTTTTTTTAATAACTGCTTAATGATTTGTATACCCATGCAGAGGGTATAACATTTCAGTCAAAAGATTGCCACATAGTGTAGAGCACATTTCAGACCCTATAAAGTATATCAGAATTACAGGTGAGTCAATATACTCTTAGCCATGTCCGCCTGTCCATTTCTATGCAAACTAGTACCTAAGTTTTAAAGCTATGTTGATTAAACATTGCAAAAAGTTTTCTTTCTGTTGTAGGTAGTATATTAGTGGAAACAGACCGAATCGGCCTACTATATTGTATAGCTCCCATAGAAACAGTAGGGATAAAGAGGGAAATAACATTATAAGTTTGCTGTTACTCAAGGATGCTCTCTGGCCACGGTTCAACTCTCAGTCGGATCCAGAGGTCCTTTATAAGAATTTTGTATAATCACTGGGACACTGGGCTAGAGACTAATGTCCACGGGGCGAACGATGATTTTTAATTACACTAAGTCCTTTCGTGATGAAAAAGTCCACGGGCTGGACCTTCGGGCGATGCTGCAGCTGGATTTTATTGTAAGTGGACGAGGTGCGAGGGTCGTGGGGCCTAAGAATCCTAAGGCCTGGATCTTCTGGCGAGGCCGCAGCCGGATTTTATCGTGATTAGTCGGCTGGAAGCAAGTTTGATTAATTATGTCGGAAGGATCTGCCGTTCCGTTACGATACAGGATTGGTGGGGCAAGTGAGACGATATTCCGCCTCACCTTGTGAGTTAGTGAGACACGAAGGGTTCTGCCGCTTCGCTGTACAGTATTAGGGGGAATAAGAGTGAGGGTATCTTCCGCCTCACTGCGCAGGCCAGAATGTTGTGAGAATATATATATATATGTTGTGACTAACCCGCCTAGAAGGCGTGTACGCCACATTTGTGGTTACTACTATTATAATTGTTTTAAGGGAGATAAGTACACTGAATATTAAGTCTATCTAAGTATATCTAAGTTCAAAATCAGGAGTGGCAACGCCAACCGATATTTAGCCAAGACACGTTAAATACTAGAAAAGCAAAGGAGCTAATATACCAGTAGTAGGAAAATACTGGAAATCCCGAATGCGGGAAAAGGGAGGAAAAGGGAAGGCAGTTTTTCTTCCGCCGGTTAGGCCAGGACAGGCCAACCTTGACTACTGACGCGACAGCTCTCGGCCTTTTAATCGCGTGTGGTCCAAAAATTTAATTTAACCAAGTTCTACGGGTTCTCTGGTTCGCGGGTGATCGTAAAGAAAAATAAAAAATACACAAAACAAGTCAACTGAGGTTAGTCCGAATAGGTTCTCATGTGTTCACAACGGTGTAGCGGACTCGAGTTAGGACAAGTTGAATAAATGGTAATCACACCTCCCGATCATGTGTTTTTCATTTCTTAGTCAGATAAAAAAATCTAACCTAACCTAACCTAATACCCACTGCTGCTTTTGGCCTGAACGTGGACATCCTTCCCGTTCACCACAGTAGCCGCATTTCCGCCCCTAGTAAGAAATTACCGTAGTACCACCGATCCTGAATGTGGACCCCTTCCTTTTCGGTCCAGTAGTTTCCTCACTTTCTTCATAGTTTTGGGGTTTGCGCGTTGACACCCACCGGATCCGTTATCCTAGTATCTTCGCCTCTTTCGTAGGCTTGGGACTTAGGCGTGGACACCGGTCCCGTCCGGTCGACCGAGTCTTAGCTTCCCGTCCTAGAATACCCTTCCCGGCTCGGCCTCGCCCGAAGGTCCAGCCCGGCTGATTTTTCGCCTCCGACGCGAAATACAAGACTAGGACTCTACAGGACCAGCTTCGTCTACGTTTTCCTCGACACAAATAAGAACCTTCGGTGAAGATTCCCCATCAAAATTATCCGTTCGCCTGTGTAGCGGAACTCTCTAGTCCGGTGTTTCGGTGACTTACAAATTTCTTGTAAAGGACTTTTGGATCCGACTGAGATCTGTACCCCGGCCGAGAAAGCATCCTTACAGTGTCAGAATCTTGACCGTTCCGAGTAGGATCGCCGGCCATCGGTAACCCTAAGTCACTTGGGGAAAAGGATGCGAGCAGGTAAAAACAAGAGAGAACGCTATAGTCGAGTGCCTCGACTATTAGATACCCGTTACTCAGCTAAATAACTTAATATAAATATGCCTTCTTGTGTTTTTTTTGTTTTTTATTTTTAACATAATGTGAATTATAGTGACCACAGGAAAAAGTGACAAAAAGTTCAAATTATCAATTTGAATTCGGCACTCTCTTAGTGCTGGCAGCTTTACAGCACGAGCATCAGCACCAGCGCTGCTTTAGCGCAGGCAGCTTTTGTCCTGCACCAGCAGCTGTGTTTATGTATGCTTACATGCATACACACATACGCCATTGTTTGACTCAGACCTCCAATTTGGCTAACTAGATTTGATTTGCATAGTTCTTGGGATATAGTTCGGTATTGACAAATGAAAACCATCGCAATTTCCTTTAATAGAAATCCTTATCGAGAATTAACGTTGACTATGTTGAGCACCTTGGCCAGCTGTTCCAAAGTCATCCGTTAGATGGCGCCATGAAAGGCGGAAATGTGGGCGCTAGCCAGGCTTAAGCGTTTAATGGGTTTTTGGGCGTTAAAGTGGGCGTGGCAAACTTTTATTAGGCCAATCGATATTTATTGACGAAACAAATACATATCAATTAAAATTTTCATAATATCATCAAAACTGAGGCCATTTTTTTTTTGGGGGGGGGGGGGGGTTTACCTTTTTAAAAAAAAATTGGGCTGGGGAGGAACTCCTAAAACAAGCAATGCCAATCTTCTAGCTTTTATAGTTTCCGAGATCTCAGGGACGACAGACGGCAGCGGACGGGGCGTGTCACCATTTTGAAACAAACTTGCGCTGCGTAGGAACTCCTAAAATCTACATGCAAAATGCCAATCTTCTAGCTTTTATAGTTTCCGAGATCTCAGCGTTCATACGGACAGACAGACGGACAGACAGACGGACAGACGGACATGGCTAGATCGACTCGGCTAGTGATCCTGAACAAGAATATATATACTTTATAGGGTCGGAAACGCTTCCTTCTACCTGTTACATACTTTTGCACGAATACAATATACCCTTTTACTCTACGAGTAACGGGTATAATAATAAACACTAAAACCATCCTTTGTCGTTTTGCATATACATTTATTTCACTTATTTTCATTCCCTGTCGCCTTCCTTCGTGTTTCCGTTTTATAAATATATTTTTGTTTTACAAATGCCTTGCGTTGTTGCTCTGTTTTCTGTTTCACAGCACCGACTACACTTTTTGCTTACTAACCTTATTTTTCTACCGACCGCGCTCTTACTCCCCCGCGCGCTTAACTTGCAACAGTGTAGTATAGTTTTTCTCTAGTTTTCTAGTATTTTCCTCTATGCTTGCCAACTCGGGCGGATGCTTCGGAACTATTTTGGCTTTTTTTGATTCCATACCCTAAAATCCTATCGGTTCGCTTTCTGATTATTAAATAATTTAATTTATCTTACAAACTAATGATTATAATAATATTAAACTCAAATAACTATTACCTATACCTAGTGTGGCGGCCCAGCCGTCAGGCAGGATCGTCACAAAACTCAGAGATATGGTATTATTTAGCAAAGTGGAAAAAGTAAATAAAATTATAACTAAGTTATTCCTTAATATGGGGAGCATAAGTGAGTACATGGTACAAGATTAACGCGTCCGTTCGTTGTGAAATTACAGGCGAGAGAGACTTCTTAGATTTATATCGATATATATATGGAGTTGCTCGCAGGCAACTATCGCAATCGGCTGACAGACCGCGTTGCCAAATAGTTACATATTTCTAACACTCATTCTCAACGCTGTTTGTCATTTTAAAGGATAATTAAAATACATTATTTACAGCAACCCCATAGATTCTTTGTTAACACATCTGCGATCATGTTTTCTGTCGATACATATTTTAAATCTATAATCTTTTCTTTTAACATATCTCTTACATGATGATACTTTATATCTATATGTTTGCTGCGCGCGTGATATAAAGGATTCTTTACAAGTTGTGGTCAGTGCACGCGCATAATTACGTCAGGCGCTTGGGAGTCACTGCTGTTGCTGCTGCTACTGGACATTCGTGAATCACGGCGGCAGTAGCCGAACAGGCACTGAAACCGCGTCGTTCGTCAGATTATAATGGCACAGGTCGCGGCGAAACTTGCGCTGCTGTTGCCCCGTGCCTTTGGGGGGGTCGCCAGAGCCACCCAGTGGGTGGTGGCCAGCACGGCCGCCAGTCCCCCAGCTATACCCAGTTGGCCATCCGAGGCGCCGGTGGCCTCCACCTCCATGCCAGTTCCACTTACTTGTTTGGTTTGCCTGTTAACTGCAATTTGTAGTGCAATTTACGCCTCAATCCTTAATTTGGCAGCCAGTAAAATTTTGGGCAAGGGCTGCAATCTGTTCGAAGGCGCCTGCCGGGCGGCGTTAGTTCGAAAACGGTCATTGGGCCGTTTTTCTTCCAAAATGAAAATGGCCATGCTGTTACCATCAACCAGGAGCGTTATCGCGACATGATGACCAATTTTGTGATGCCAATTATTCGTCGAAAGCGTATGAGGCAGTTCTGGTTTCAACAAGACGGCGCTCCACCGCACACAAGTCGCATAACAATCGATTTTCTGAAGAAATTGTTTCCGGGCCGTTTGATGTCGAAAAGTGGGGATTTGGACTGGCCACCGCGTTCGCCCGATTTGACGCCGCCTGACTTCTTCTTGTGGGGATATTTGAAGTCAAAGGTTTACGTTAACAAGCCAAGGACCCTAGAAGAGCTCAAGGACAACATTCGTGAAGAAATAGCCGCTATTCCGGCCGAAATGTTGGCGAAAACGATGGAAAATGCTGCAAAAAGGGCACAATACGCCATCAACGCCAGAGGCGGCCATTTGAAAGATATCATATTCAAAAATTGACGTAAACAAATCTACTTGGAACAAATTAAATGATTAAGATTGCCAACCGCCAAATTTTTATTTTTTTCTTTGATTTTTAAAAAAAAACATGGGTCCGTCGAATATGGGCAACCCTGTATTCATATGATGCATTCTTAATACTCAGAAAAATCCCAACTTCCTAACTTTAAAAACACCAAAGTGGCATTTCCAATCGTTCAGTTATATGGCAGCTATAGGATATAGTCGGCCGATCCTTATGAAGTTTAGAAGGTCGGATTGATTGGCCAAAAATAAAACCCATAGAAAATCACAACTTCCTAACTTAACAAACACTAAAGTTATGGCATTTCCAATCGTTCAGTTATATGGCAGCTATAGGATATAGTCGGCCGATCCTTATGAAATTTGATAGGTCGGACTGATTGGCTAAAAATAAAACCCATAGAAAATCCCAACTTCCTAACTTTATGGCAGCTATAGGACATATACTGCGTGCAAAGGAAAGAAGGGTGTGTGCAAAGCTTGAACTCGATAGCTTTAAAACTGAGAGACTAGTTTGCGTAGAAACAGACAGACGGACAGACGGACATGGCTATATCAACTCAGGAGGTGATCCTGATCAAGAATATATATACTTTATAGGGTCGGAGATGTCTCCTTCACTGCGTTGCACACTTTTGACCAAAATTATAATACCCTCTGCAAGGGTATAAAAAATATAATAACAAGAATCAGAAACCAATGTTTTAAAATTGTGTGTGGCAATCTACTGGAAAGGCTAACAAATGTGGAATGCATTCAAAAAAGCTGCCCAGTGGATTGTGTGGCAACCGTACCTTAGTAGGCGAAACGCTAAAACGGACAAATACGGACCACCGCGCCGATTGACACACTTACCAAATAAGAGAGAACACACAAATAAAAAAAAATAAGGAAAAAATAAACCGCACACACACCAAGAAATCTGAACAAAAATTTTTTTTAAAACAAAAATGAAACGAAAACTAATTCTTATTTACTTTCAGAGTATTAGCCTTGTAAGAAGAAATCGAAATAAACACATTGAACAATCCCAATAGACACAAGGCGAAGAGGCCAATAAAAAGGATAAAAGGGTGAGTGAAACAATTTTCTACACATATTTCCCTATTAGTAAAAATAAAGAGAAAATAAAAAATATACTTAAGAAAATAATTTCCATTTTATTTTATTATCTAATAAAATTGAAAAAGTTATTTAAACTTAATTTTGATACTAATTTAAATCCAAAAAATAAATCTGTTGCCAACCATCCCACCTCGACCCGAGATATAAGAAAAACTTAAGACTCCCCATTAAACCAATTTCAACAAAAACAAATACCCTTTTACGATTAAAAATGGAGGAAATGAAGAAGGTACTAAACCGACTCGACTCCACTATTGCGGCCCTAACCACACAAATGGTCGGCATGAAGGAGGATGTTAGGAAAATGGGGGCTAGGGTAAATGTTCTCGAAACCGACCTCGAGCGGCGTAACCCAGTAGCGAATATACCGCTACCACTAACGCGCCCTCGTACAGAGTACGAACTCAAAGAATCTTCGGCAGTGCCGGATTGTGTAAAGGAACTTCTAACCTTCGAGGGGGATTCCGAGAAGTATGTTTCTTGGATTAATATGGCCCAATCGATTATTAACGACTATGAAGTCATCCGGGAGAAACCCTTGTATAGGTCAGTTCTCGTTCAAATTAGGCAGAAGATTAGAGGCAACGCCGATATGGCCCTTAATGCCTATAACGTAAAGGATGATGACTGGGAATTGAGTTATACCATACTCCTACTCAAAATAGCGAAGTAAACGGCCAGGTAGAAAGATTTCATTCTACCTTCATGGAAATATATCGATGCTTGAAAGGCGAATATCAGACTTTTAAACCCACAGAACTTATACCTATTGTCACAGACAGGTACAATAACTCTGTCCACTCGGTGACGAATAAAAACCTAAATTTTTTTTCAATCGAATAAATTACCAGGGTTTGTCCAATTTCAAGGAGCAAACTTTTGAAGATATTTGAGGTCTCATAGAACATAAACAAACGCTGACCAACAATGGG
Source organism: Drosophila carrolli (assembly GCA_018152295.1). Classification (NCBI taxonomy): domain Eukaryota; kingdom Metazoa; phylum Arthropoda; class Insecta; order Diptera; family Drosophilidae; genus Drosophila; species Drosophila carrolli. The sequence continues at coordinate 754,613 of JAECXJ010000291.1, read as the reverse complement.
CGCAAAAATAGAAGCGACCCAATTTCTTACGAACATTGTGACACGGTATATGTCGCCAACAAACAGATTAAAACCAAAGAAAAGCAGCGATTCAAGCCTGAAGAGGTTCAGGATGACCGTAGGGTCACCATAAAAACAAGATCGGGAAAAATTTTTCACTAATCTCATTTAAAACAGTAATTTGGGAACTCCTAAGGTAAAATTATACTCTCGGTTTTCAGACCGGGAGGGCTGCCAACAGATTATTTTAATTTTTTACAACTGTTTCACAATAAAAGCATAAAGGGAAGTGTGTATTAAATGTTTCACTAACTCATAACCTCCTCCAAATACCAATTAAATCAATTAAAATTTTTTTAGTACTTAAGAAATATAAAAAAATAGTTAAGCAACACATAGATTAAGAAGAAAACTATACAACTGGAAATCCCGAAAGCGGGAAAAGGGAGGAAAAGGGAAGGCAGTTTTTCTACCGCCGGTTAGGCCAGGACAGACCAACCTTGACGCCTGACGCGACAGCTCTCGGCCTTTTAATCGCGTGTGCTCCAAAAATTTAATTTAACCAAGTTCTACGGGTCTCTGGTTCGCGGGTGATCGTAAAGAAGAATAAAAATACACAAAACAAGTCAACTGAGGTTAGTCCGAATAGGTTCTCATGTGTTCACAACGGTGTAGCGGACTCGAGTTAGGACAAGTTGAATAAATGGTAATCACACCTCCCGATCATGTGTTTTTCATTTCTTAGTCAGATAAAAAAATCTAACCTAACCTAACCTAATACCCACTGCTGCTTTTGGCCTGAACGTGGACATCCTTCCCGTTCACCACAGTAGCCGCATTTCCGCCCCTAGTAAGAAATTACCGTAGTACCACCGATCCTGAATGTGGACCCCTTCCTTTTCGGTCCAGTAGTTTCCTCACTTTCTTCATAGTTTTGGGGTTTGCGCGTTGACACTCACCGGATCCGTTATCCTAGTAGCTTCGCCTCTTTCGTAGGCTTGGGACTTAGGCGTGGACACCGGTCCCGTCCGGTCGACCGAGTCTTAGCTTCCCGTCCTAGAATACCCTTCCCGGCTCGGCCTCGCCCGAAGGTCCAGCCCGGCAGATTTTTCGCCTCCGACGCGAAATACAAGACTAGGACTCTACAGGACCAGCTTCGTCTACGTTTTCCTCGACACAAATAAGAACCTTCGGTGAAGATTCCCCATCAAAATTATCCGTTCGCCTGTGTAGCGGAACTCTCTAGTCCGGTGTTTCGGTGACTTACAAATTTCTTGTAAAGGACTTTTGGATCCGACTGAGATCTGTACCCCGGCCGAGAAAGCATCCTTACAGTGTCAGAATCTTGACCGTTCCGAGTAGGATCGCCGGCCATCGGTAACCTAAGTCACTTGGGGAAAAGGATGCGAGCAGGTAAAAACAAGAGAGAACGCTATAGTCGAGTGCCTCGACTATTAGATACCCGTTACTCAGCTAAATAACTTAATATAAATATGCCTTCTTGTGTTTTTTTTGTTTTTTATTTTTAACATAATGTGAATTATAGTGACCACAGGAAAAAGTGACAAAAGTTCAAATTATCAATTTGAATTCGGCACTCTCTTAGTGCTGGCAGCTTTACAGCACGAGCATCAGCACCAGCGCTGCTTTAGCGCAGGCAGCTTTTGTCCTGCACCAGCAGCTGTGTTTATGTATGCTTACATGCATACACACATACGCCATTGTTTGACTCAGACCTCCAATTTGGCTAACTAGATTTGATTTGCATAGTTCTTGGGATATAGTTCGGTATTGACAAATGAAAACCATCGCAATTTCCTTTAATAGAAATCCTTATCGAGAATTAACGTTGACTATGTTGAGCACCTTGGCCAGCTGTTCCAAAGTCATCCGTTAGATGGCGCCATGAAAGGCGGAAATGTAGGCGCTAGCCAGGCTTAAGCGTTTAATGGGTTTTTGGGCGTTAAAGTGGGCGTGGCAAACTTTTATTAGGCCAATCGATATTTATTGACGAAACAAATACATATCAATTAAAATGTTCATAATATCATCAAAACTGTGGCCACAGCTTGTGGCTTGTGGGCGTCAGAGGGGGCGTGGCACCATTTTGAAACAAACTTGCGCTGCGTAGGAACTCCTAAAATCTACAAGCAAAATGCCAATCTTCTAGCTTTTATAGTTTCCGAGATCTCAGCGTTCATACGGACAGACAGACGGACAGACAGACGGACAGACGGACATGGCTAGATCGACTCGGCTAGTGATCCTGAACAAGAATATATATACTTTATAGGGTCGGAAACGCTTCCTTCTACCTGTTACATACTTTTGCACGAATACAATATACTCTTTTACTCTACGAGTAACGGGTATAATAATAAACAGTAAAACCATCCTTTGTCGTTTTGCATATACATTTATTTCACTTATTTTCATTCCCTGTCGCCTTCCTTCGTGTTTCCGTTTTATAAATATATTTTTGCTTTACAAATGCCTTGCGTTGTTGCTCTGTTTTCTGTTTCACAGCACCGACTACACTTTTTGCTTACTAACCTTATTTTTCTACCGACCGCGCTCTTACTCCCCCGCGCGCTTAACTTGCAACAGTGTAGTATAGTTTTTTCTCTAGTTTTCTAGTATTTTCCTCTATGCTTGCCAACTCGGGCGGATGCTTCGGAACTATTTTGGCTTTTTTTGGTTCCATACCCTAAAATCCTATCGGTTCGCTTTCTGATTATTAAATAATTTAATTTCTCTTACAAACTAATGATTATAATAATATTAAACTCAAATAACTATTACCTATACCTAGTGTGGCGGCCCAGCCGTCAGGCAGGATCGTCACAAAACTCAGAGATATGGTATTATTTAGCAAAGTGGAAAAAGTAAATAAAATTATAACTAAGTTATTCCTTAATATGGGGAGCATAAGTGAGTACATGGTACAAGATTAACGCGTCCGTTCGTTGTGAAATTACAGGCGAGAGAGACTTCTTAGATTTATATCGATATATATATGGAGTTGCTCGCAGGCAACTATCGCAATCGGCTGACAGACCGCGTTGCCAAATAGTTACATATTTCTAACACTCATTCTCAACGCTGTTTGTCATTTTAAAGGATAATTAAAATACATTATTTACAGCAACCCCATAGATTCTTTGTTAACACATCTGCGATCATGTTTTCTGTCGATACATATTTTAAATCTATAATCTTTTCTTTTAACATATCTCTTACATGATGATACTTTATATCTATATGTTTGCTGCGCGCGTGATATACAGGATTCTTTACAAGTTGTGGTCAGTGCACGCGCATAATTACGTCAGGCGCTCGGGAGTCACTGCTGTTGCTGCTGCTACTGGACATTCGTGAATCACGGCGGCAGTAGCCGAACAGGCACTGAAACCGCGTCGTTCGTCAGATTATAATGGCACAGGTCGCGGCGAAACTTGCGCTGCTGTTGCCCCGTGCCTTTGGGGGGGTCGCCAGAGCCACCCAGTGGGTGGTGACCAGCACGGCCGCCAGTCCCCCAGCTATACCCAGTTGGCCATCCGAGGCGCCGGTGGCCTCCACCTCCATGCCAGTTCCACTTACTTGTTTGGTTTGCCTGTTAACTGCAATTTGTAGTGCAATTTACGCCTCAATCCTTAATTTGGCAGCCAGTAAAATTTTGGGCAAGGGCTGCAATCTGTTCGAAGGCGCCTGCCGGGCGGCGTTAGTTCGAAAACGGTCATTGGGCCGTTTTTCTTCCAAAATGAAAATGGCCATGCTGTTACCATCAACCAGGAGCGTTATCGCGACATGATGACCAATTTTGTGATGCCAATTATTCGTCGAAAGCGTATGAGGCAGTTCTGGTTTCAACAAGACGGCGCTCCACCGCACACAAGTCGCATAACAATCGATTTTCTGAAGAAATTGTTTCCGGGCCGTTTGATGTCGAAAAGTGGGGATTTGGACTGGCCACCGCGTTCGCCCGATTTGACGCCGCCTGACTTCTTCTTGTGGGGATATTTGAAGTCAAAGGTTTACGTTAACAAGCCAAGGACCCTAGAAGAGACTAAGGACAACATTCGTGAAGAAATAGCCGCTATTCCGGCCGAAATGTTGGCGAAAACGATGGAAAATGCTGCAAAAAGGGCACAATACGCCATCAACGCCAGAGGCGGCCATTTGAAAGATATCATATTCAAAAATTGACGTAAACAAATCTACTTGGAACAAATTAAATGATTAAGATTGCCAACCGCCAAATTTTTATTTTTTTCTTTGATTTTTAAAAAAAAAACATGGGTCCGTCGAATATGGGCAACCCTGTATTCATATGATGCATTCTTAATACTCAGAAAAATCCCAACTTCCTAACTTTAAAAACACCAAAGTGGCATTTCCAATCGTTCAGTTATATGGCAGCTATAGGATATAGTCGGCCGATCCTTATGAAGTTTAGAAGGTCGGATTGATTGGCCAAAAATAAAACCCATAGAAAATCACAACTTCCTAACTTAACAAACACTAAAGTTATGGCATTTCCAATCGTTCAGTTATATGGCAGCTATAGGATATAGTCGGCCGATCCTTATGAAATTTGATAGGTCGGACTGATTGGCTAAAAATAAAACCCATAGAAAATCCCAACTTCCTAACTTTATGGCAGCTATAGGACATATACTGCGTGCAAAGGAAAGAAGGGTGTGTGCAAAGCTTGAACTCGATAGCTTTAAAACTGAGAGACTAGTTTGCGTAGAAACAGACAGACGGACATGGCTATATCAACTCAGGAGGTGATCCTGATCAAGAATATATATACTTTATAGGGTCGGAGATGTCTCCTTCACTGCGTTGCACACTTTTGACCAAAATTATAATACCCTCTGCAAGGGTATAAAAAATATAATAACAATGTTTTAAAATTGTGTGTGGCAATCTACTGGAAAGACTAACGAATGTGGAATGCATTCAAAAAAGCTGCCCAGTGGATTGTGTGGCAACCGTACCTTAGTAGGCGAAACGCTAAAACGGACAAATACGGACCACCGCGCCGATTGACACACTTACCAAATAAGAGAGAACACACAAATAAAAAAAAATAAGGAAAAAATAAACCGCACACACATCAAGAAATCTGAACAAAAATTTTTTTTAAAACAAAAATGAAACGAAAACTAATTCTTATTTACTTTCAGAGTATTAGCCTTGTAAGAAGAAATCGAAATAAACACATTGAACAATCCCAATAGACACAAGGCGAAGAGGCCAATAAAAAGGATAAAAGGGTGAGTGAAACAATTTTCTACACATATTTCCCTATTAGTAAAAATAAAGAGAAAATAAAAAATATACTTAAGAAAATAATTTCCATTTTATTTTATTATCTAATAAAATTGAAAAAAGTTATTTAAACTTAATTTTGATACTAATTTAAATCCAAAAAATAAATCTGTTGCCAACCATCCCACCTCGACCCGAGATATAAGAAAAACTTAAGACTCCCCATTAAACCAATTTCAACAAAAACAAATACCCTTTTACGATTAAAAATGGAGGAAATGAAGAAGGTACTAAACCGACTCGACTCCACTATTGCGGCCCTAACCACACAAATGGTCGGCATGAAGGAGGATGTTAGGAAAATGGGGGCTAGGGTAAATGTTCTCGAAACCGACCTCGAGCGGCGTAACCCAGTAGCGAATATACCGCTACCACTAACGCGCCCTCGTACAGAGTACGAACTCAAAGAATCTTCGGCAGTGCCGGATTGTGTAAAGGAACTTCTAACCTTCGAGGGGGATTCCGAGAAGTATGTTTCTTGGATTAATATGGCCCAATCGATTATTAACGACTATGAAGTCATCCGGGAGAAACCCTTGTATAGGTCAGTTCTCGTTCAAATTAGGCAGAAGATTAGAGGCAACGCCGATATGGCCCTTAATGCCTATAACGTAAAGGATGATGACTGGGAATTGAGTTATACCATACTCCTACTCAAAATAGCGAAGTAAACGGCCAGGTAGAAAGATTTCATTCTACCTTCATGGAAATATATCGATGCTTGAAAGGCGAATATCAGACTTTTAAACCCACAGAACTTATACCTATTGTCACAGACAGGTACAATAACTCTGTCCACTCGGTGACGAATAAAAAACCCGTAGATATTTTTTTCAATCGTACCTCTAGAATAAATTACCAGGGTTTGTCCAATTTCAAGGAACAAACTTTTGAAGATATTTGAGGTCTCATAGAACATAAACAAACGTTGACCAACAATGGGCGCAAAAATAGAAGCGACCCAATTTCTTACGAACATTGTGACACGGTATATGTCGCCAACAAACAGATTAAAACCAAAGAAAAGCAGCGATTCAAGCCTGAAGAGGTTCAGGATGACCGTAGGGTCACCATAAAAACAAGATCGGGAAAAATTTTTCACTAATCTCATTTAAAACAGTAATTTGGGAACTCCTAAGGTAAAATTATACTCTCGGTTTTCAGACCGGGAGGGCTGCCAACAGATTATTTTAATTTTTTACAACTGTTTCACAATAAAAGCATAAAGGGAAGTGTGTATTAAATGTTTCACTAACTCATAACCTCCTCCAAATACCAATTAAATCAATTAAAATTTTTTTAGTACTTAATAAATATAAAAAAATAGTTAAGCAACACATAGATTAAGAAGAAAACTATACAACTGGAAATCCCGAAAGCGGGAAAAGGGAGGAAAAGGGAAGGCAGTTTTTCTACCGCCGGTTAGGCCAGGACAGACCAACCTTGACGCCTGACGCGACAGCTCTCGGCCTTTTAATCGCGTGTGCTCCAAAAATTTAATTTAACCAAGTTCTACGGGTCTCTGGTTCGCGGGTGATCGTAAAGAAGAATAAAAATACACAAAACAAGTCAACTGAGGTTAGTCCGAATAGGTTCTCATGTGTTCACAACGGTGTAGCGGACTCGAGTTAGGACAAGTTGAATAAATGGTAATCACACCTCCCGATCATGTGTTTTTCATTTCTTAGTCAGATAAAAAAATCTAACCTAACCTAACCTAATACCCACTGCTGCTTTTGGCCTGAACGTGGACATCCTTCCCGTTCACCACAGTAGCCGCATTTACGCCCCTAGTAAGAAATTACCGTAGTACCACCGATCCTGAATGTGGACCCCTTCCTTTTCGGTCCAGTAGTTTCCTCACTTTCTTCATAGTTTTGGGGTTTGCGCGTTGACACCCACCGGATCCGTTATCCTAGTATCTTCGCCTCTTTCGTAGGCTTGGGACTTAGGCGTGGACACCGGTCCCGTCCGGTCGACCGAGTCTTAGCTTCCCGTCCTAGAATACCCTTCCCGGCTCGGCCTCGCCCGAAGGTCCAGCCCGGCAGATTTTTCGCCTCCGACGCGAAATACAAGACTAGGACTCTACAGGACCAGCTTCGTCTACGTTTTCCTCGACACAAATAAGAACCTTCGGTGAAGATTCCCCATCAAAATTATCCGTTCGCCTGTGTAGCGGAACTCTCTAGTCCGGTGTTTCGGTGACTTACAAATTTCTTGTAAAGGACTTTTGGATCCGACTGAGATCTGTACCCCGGCCGAGAAAGCATCCTTACAGTGTCAGAATCTTGACCGTTCCGAGTAGGATCGCCGGCCATCGGTAACCTAAGTCACTTGGGGAAAAGGATGCGAGCAGGTAAAAACAAGAGAGAACGCTATAGTCGAGTGCCTCGACTATTAGATACCCGTTACTCAGCTAAATAACTTAATATAAATATGCCTTCTTGTGTTTTTTTTGTTTTTTATTTTTAACATAATGTGAATTATAGTGACCACAGGAAAAAGTGACAAAAGTTCAAATTATCAATTTGAATTCGGCACTCTCTTAGTGCTGGCAGCTTTACAGCACGAGCATCAGCACCAGCGCTGCTTTAGCGCAGGCAGCTTTTGTCCTGCACCAGCAGCTGTGTTTATGTATGCTTACATGCATACACACATACGCCATTGTTTGACTCAGACCTCCAATTTGGCTAACTAGATTTGATTTGCATAGTTCTTGGGATATAGTTCGGTATTGACAAATGAAAACCATCGCAATTTCCTTTAATAGAAATCCTTATCGAGAATTAACGTTGACTATGTTGAGCACCTTGGCCAGCTGTTCCAAAGTCATCCGTTAGATGGCGCCATGAAAGGCGGAAATGTAGGCGCTAGCCAGGCTTAAGCGTTTAATGGGTTTTTGGGCGTTAAAGTGGGCGTGGCAAACTTTTATTAGGCCAATCGATATTTATTGACGAAACAAATACATATCAATTAAAATGTTCATAATATCATCAAAACTGTGGCCACAGCTTGTGGCTTGTGGGCGTCAGAGGGGGCGTGGCACCATTTTGAAACAAACTTGCGCTGCGTAGGAACTCCTAAAATCTACAAGCAAAATGCCAATCTTCTAGCTTTTATAGTTTCCGAGATCTCAGCGTTCATACGGACAGACAGACGGACAGACAGACGGACAGACGGACATGGCTAGATCGACTCGGCTAGTGATCCTGAACAAGAATATATATACTTTATAGGGTCGGAAACGCTTCCTTCTACCTGTTACATACTTTTGCACGAATACAATATACTCTTTTACTCTACGAGTAACGGGTATAATAATAAACAGTAAAACCATCCTTTGTCGTTTTGCATATACATTTATTTCACTTATTTTCATTCCCTGTCGCCTTCCTTCGTGTTTCCGTTTTATAAATATATTTTTGCTTTACAAATGCCTTGCGTTGTTGCTCTGTTTTCTGTTTCACAGCACCGACTACACTTTTGCTTACTAACCTTATTTTTCTACCGACCGCGCTCTTACTCCCCCGCGCGCTTAACTTGCAACAGTGTAGTATAGTTTTTCTCTAGTTTTCTAGTATTTTCCTCTATGCTTGCCAACTCGGGCGGATGCTTCGGAACTATTTTGGCTTTTTTTGGTTCCATACCCTAAAATCCTATCGGTTCGCTTTCTGATTATTAAATAATTTAATTTCTCTTACAAACTAATGATTATAATAATATTAAACTCAAATAACTATTACCTATACCTAGTGTGGCGGCCCAGCCGTCAGGCAGGATCGTCACAAAACTCAGAGATATGGTATTATTTAGCAAAGTGGAAAAAGTAAATAAAATTATAACTAAGTTATTCCTTAATATGGGGAGCATAAGTGAGTACATGGTACAAGATTAACGCGTCCGTTCGTTGTGAAATTACAGGCGAGAGAGACTTCTTAGATTTATATCGATATATATATGGAGTTGCTCGCAGGCAACTATCGCAATCGGCTGACAGACCGCGTTGCCAAATAGTTACATATTTCTAACACTCATTCTCAACGCTGTTTGCCATTTTAAAGGATAATTAAAATACATTATTTACAGCAACCCCATAGATTCTTTGTTAACACATCTGCGATCATGTTTTCTGTCGATACATATTTTAAATCTATAATCTTTTCTTTTAACATATCTCTTACATGATGATACTTTATATCTATATGTTTGCTGCGCGCGTGATATACAGGATTCTTTACAAGTTGTGGTCAGTGCACGCGCATAATTACGTCAGGCGCTCGGGAGTCACTGCTGTTGCTGCTGCTACTGGACATTCGTGAATCACGGCGGCAGTAGCCGAACAGGCACTGAAACCGCGTCGTTCGTCAGATTATAATGGCACAGGTCGCGGCGAAACTTGCGCTGCTGTTGCCCCGTGCCTTTGGGGGGTCGCCAGAGCCACCCAGTGGGTGGTGACCAGCACGGCCGCCAGTCCCCCAGCTATACCCAGTTGGCCATCCGAGGCGCCGGTGGCCTCCACCTCCATGCCAGTTCCACTTACTTGTTTGGTTTGCCTGTTAACTGCAATTTGTAGTGCAATTTACGCCTCAATCCTTAATTTGGCAGCCAGTAAAATTTTGGGCAAGGGCTGCAATCTGTTCGAAGGCGCCTGCCGGGCGGCGTTAGTTCGAAAACGGTCATTGGGCCGTTTTTCTTCCAAAATGAAAATGGCCATGCTGTTACCATCAACCAGGAGCGTTATCGCGACATGATGACCAATTTTGTGATGCCAATTATTCGTCGAAAGCGTATGAGGCAGTTCTGGTTTCAACAAGACGGCGCTCCACCGCACACAAGTCGCATAACAATCGATTTTCTGAAGAAATTGTTTCCGGGCCGTTTGATGTCGAAAAGTGGGGATTTGGACTGGCCACCGCGTTCGCCCGATTTGACGCCGCCTGACTTCTTCTTGTGGGGATATTTGAAGTCAAAGGTTTACGTTAACAAGCCAAGGACCCTAGAAGAGCTCAAGGACAACATTCGTGAAGAAATAGCCGCTATTCCGGCCGAAATGTTGGCGAAAACGATGGAAAATGCTGCAAAAAGGGCACAATACGCCATCAACGCCAGAAGCGGCCATTTGAAAGATATCATATTCAAAAATTGACGTAAACAAATCTATTGGAACAAATTAAATGATTAAGATTGCTAACCGCCAAATTTTTATTTTTCTTTGATTTTTAAAAAAAAAAAACATGGGTCCGTCGAATATGGGCAACCCTGTATTCATATGATGCATTCTTAATACCAGAAAAATCCCAACTTCCTAACTTTAAAAACACGAAAGTGGCATTTCCAATCGTTCAGTTATATGGCAGCTATAGGATATAGTCGGCCGATCCTTATGAAGTTTAGAAGGTCGGATTGATTGGCCAAAAATAAAACCCATAGAAAATCACAACTTCCTAACTTAACAAACACTAAAGTTATGGCATTTCCAATCGTTCAGTTATATGGCAGCTATAGGATATAGTCGGCCGATCCTTATGAAATTTGATAGGTCGGACTGATTGGCTAAAAATAAAACCCATAGAAAATCCCAACTTCCTAACTTTATGGCAGCTATAGGACATATACTGCGTGCAAAGGAAAGAAGGGTGTGTGCAAAGCTTGAACTCGATAGCTTTAAAACTGAGAGACTAGTTTGCGTAGAAACAGACAGACGGACAGACGGACATGGCTATATCAACTCAGGAGGTGATCCTGATCAAGAATATATATACTTTATAGGGTCGGAGATGTCTCCTTCACTGCGTTGCACACTTTTGACCAAAATTATAATACCCTCTGCAAGGGTATAAAAAATATAATAACAAGAATCAGAAACCAATGTTTTAAAATTGTGTGTGGCAATCTACTGGAAAGGCTAACGAATGTGGAATGCATTCAAAAAAGCTGCCCAGTGGATTGTGTGGCAACCGTACCTTAGTAGGCGAAACGCTAAAACGGACAAATACGGACCACCGCGCCGATTGACACACTTACCAAATAAGAGAGAACACACAAATAAAAAAAATAAGGAAAAAATAAACCGCACACACACCAAGAAATCTGAACAAAAATTTTTTTTAAAACAAAAATGAAACGAAAACTAATTCTTTACTAGAGTATTAGCCTTGTAAGAAATCGAAATAAAACATTGAACAACCCAATAGACAAAGGAAAGGCCAATAAAAGGATAAAGGGTGAACAATCACACATATTTCCCTATTATAAAAATAAGAGAAAATAAAAATATACTTAAAAAATAATTTCCATTTATTTTATTATCTAATAAAATTGAAAAAGTTATTTAAACTTAATTTTGATACTAATTTAAATCCAAAAAATAAATCTGTTGCCAACCATCCCACCTCGACCCGAGATATAAGAAAACTAAGACTCCCCATTAAACCAATTTCAACAAAAACAAATACCCTTTACGATTAAAAATGGAGGAAAGAAGAAGGTACTAAACCGACTCGACCCACTATTGCGGCCCTAACCACACAAATGGTCGGCAGAAGGAGGATGTTAGGAAAATGGGGGCTAGGTAAATGTTCTCGAAACCGACCTCGAGCGGCGTAACCCAGTAGCGAATATACCGCTACCACTAACGCGCCCTCGTACAGAGTACGAACCAAAGAATCTTCGGCAGTGCCGGATTGTGTAAAGGAACTTCTAACCTTCGAGGGGGATTCCGAGAAGTATGTTTCTTGGATTAATATGGCCCAATCGATTATTAACGACTATGAAGTCATCCGGGAGAAACCCTTGTATAGGTCAGTTCTCGTTCAAATTAGGCAGAAGATTAGAGGCAACGCCGATATGGCCCTTAATGCCTATAACGTAAAGGATGATGACTGGGAATTGAGTTATACCATACTCCTACTCAAAATAGCGAAGTAAACGGCCAGGTAGAAAGATTTCATTCTACCTTCATGGAAATATATCGATGCTTGAAAGGCGAATATCAGACTTTTAAACCCACAGAACTTATACCTATTGTCACAGACAGGTACAATAACTCTGTCCACTCGGTGACGAATAAAAAACCCGTAGATATTTTTTTCAATCGTACCTCTAGAATAAATTACCAGGGTTTGTCCAATTTCAAGGAGCAAACTTTTGAAGATATTTGAGGTCTCATAGAACATAAACAAACGCTGACCAACAATGGGCGCAAAAATAGAAGCGACCCAATTTCTTACGAACATTGTGACACGGTATATGTCGCCAACAAACAGATTAAAACCAAAGAAAAGCAGCGATTCAAGCCTGAAGAGGTTCAGAATGACCGTAGGGTCACCATAAAAACAAGATCGGGAAAAATTTTTCACAAATCTCATTTAAAACAGTAATTTGGGAACTCCTAAGGTAAAATTATACTCTCGGTTTTCAGACCGGGAGGGCTGCCAACAGATTATTTTAATTTTTTACAACTGTTTCACAATAAAAGCATAAAGGGAAGTGTGTATTAAATGTTTCACTAACTCATAACCTCCTCCAAATACCAATTAAATCAATTAAAATTTTTTTAGTACTTAAGAAATATAAAAAAATAGTTAAGCAACACATAGATTAAGAAGAAAACTATACAACTGGAAATCCCGAAAGCGGGAAAAGGGAGGAAAAGGGAAGGCAGTTTTTCTACCGCCGGTTAGGCCAGGACAGACCAACCTTGACGCCTGACGCGACAGCTCTCGGCCTTTTAATCGCGTGTGCTCCAAAAATTTAATTTAACCAAGTTCTACGGGTCTCTGGTTCGCGGGTGATCGTAAAGAAGAATAAAAATACACAAAACAAGTCAACTGAGGTTAGTCCGAATAGGTTCTCATGTGTTCACAACGGTGTAGCGGACTCGAGTTAGGACAAGTTGAATAAATGGTAATCACACCTCCCGATCATGTGTTTTTCATTTCTTAGTCAGATAAAAAAATCTAACCTAACCTAACCTAATACCCACTGCTGCTTTTGGCCTGAACGTGGACATCCTTCCCGTTCACCACAGTAGCCGCATTTCCGCCCCTAGTAAGAAATTACCGTAGTACCACCGATCCTGAATGTGGACCCCTTCCTTTTCGGTCCAGTAGTTTCCTCACTTTCTTCATAGTTTTGGGGTTTGCGCGTTGACACCCACCGGATCCGTTATCCTAGTATCTTCGCCTCTTTCGTAGGCTTGGGACTTAGGCGTGGACACCGGTCCCGTCCGGTCGACCGAGTCTTAGCTTCCCGTCCTAGAATACCCTTCCCGGCTCGGCCTCGCCCGAAGGTCCAGCCCGGCAGATTTTTCGCCTCCGACGCGAAATACAAGACTAGGACTCTACAGGACCAGCTTCGTCTACGTTTTCCTCGACACAAATAAGAACCTTCGGTGAAGATTCCCCATCAAAATTATCCGTTCGCCTGTGTAGCGGAACTCTCTAGTCCGGTGTTTCGGTGACTTACAAATTTCTTGTAAAGGACTTTTGGATCCGACTGAGATCTGTACCCCGGCCGAGAAAGCATCCTTACAGTGTCAGAATCTTGACCGTTCCGAGTAGGATCGCCGGCCATCGGTAACCTAAGTCACTTGGGGAAAAGGATGCGAGCAGGTAAAAACAAGAGAGAACGCTATAGTCGAGTGCCTCGACTATTAGATACCCGTTACTCAGCTAAATAACTTAATATAAATATGCCTTCTTGTGTTTTTTTTTTTTTTTATTTTTAACATAATGTGAATTATAGTGACCACAGGAAAAAGTGACAAAAAGTTCAAATTATCAATTTGAATTCGGCACTCTCTTAGTGCTGGCAGCTTTACAGCACGAGCATCAGCACCAGCGCTGCTTTAGCGCAGGCAGCTTTTGTCCTGCACCAGCAGCTGTGTTTATGTATGCTTACATGCATACACACATACGCCATTGTTTGACTCAGACCTCCAATTTGGCTAACTAGATTTGATTTGCATAGTTCTTGGGATATAGTTCGGTATTGACAAATGAAAACCATCGCAATTTCCTTTAATAGAAATCCTTATCGAGAATTAACGTTGACTATGTTGAGCACCTTGGCCAGCTGTTCCAAAGTCATCCGTTAGATGGCGCCATGAAAGGCGGAAATGTAGGCGCTAGCCAGGCTTAAGCGTTTAATGGGTTTTTGGGCGTTAAAGTGGGCGTGGCAAACTTTTATTAGGCCAATCGATATTTATTGACGAAACAAATACATATCAATTAAAATGTTCATAATATCATCAAAACTGTGGCCACAGCTTGTGGCTTGTGGGCGTCAGAGGGGGCGTGGCACCATTTTGAAACAAACTTGCGCTGCGTAGGAACTCCTAAAATCTACAAGCAAAATGCCAATCTTCTAGCTTTTATAGTTTCCGAGATCTCAGCGTTCATACGGACAGACAGACGGACAGACAGACGGACAGACGGACATGGCTAGATCGACTCGGCTAGTGATCCTGAACAAGAATATATATACTTTATAGGGTCGGAAACGCTTCCTTCTACCTGTTACATACTTTTGCACGAATACAATATACTCTTTTACTCTACGAGTAACGGGTATAATAATAAACAGTAAAACCATCCTTTGTCGTTTTGCATATACATTTATTTCACTTATTTTCATTCCCTGTCGCCTTCCTTCGTGTTTCCGTTTTATAAATATATTTTTGCTTTACAAATGCCTTGCGTTGTTGCTCTGTTTTCTGTTTCACAGCACCGACTACACTTTTGCTTACTAACCTTATTTTTCTACCGACCGCGCTCTTACTCCCCCGCGCGCTTAACTTGCAACAGTGTAGTATAGTTTTTTCTCTAGTTTTCTAGTATTTTCCTCTATGCTTGCCAACTCGGGCGGATGCTTCGGAACTATTTTGGCTTTTTTTGGTTCCATACCCTAAAATACTATCGGTTCGCTTTCTGATTATTAAATAATTTAATTTCTCTTACAAACTAATGATTATAATAATATTAAACTCAAATAACTATTACCTATACCTAGTGTGGCGGCCCAGCCGTCAGGCAGGATCGTCACAAAACTCAGAGATATGGTATTATTTAGCAAAGTGGAAAAAGTAAATAAAATTATAACTAAGTTATTCCTTAATATGGGGAGCATAAGTGAGTACATGGTACAAGATTAACGCGTCCGTTCGTTGTGAAATTACAGGCGAGAGAGACTTCTTAGATTTATATCGATATATATATGGAGTTGCTCGCAGGCAACTATCGCAATCGGCTGACAGACCGCGTTGCCAAATAGTTACATATTTCTAACACTCATTCTCAACGCTGTTTGCCATTTTAAAGGATAATTAAAATACATTATTTACAGCAACCCCATAGATTCTTTGTTAACACATCTGCGATCATGTTTTCTGTCGATACATATTTTAAATCTATAATCTTTTCTTTTAACATATCTCTTACATGATGATACTTTATATCTATATGTTTGCTGCGCGCGTGATATACAGGATTCTTTACAAGTTGTGGTCAGTGCACGCGCATAATTACGTCAGGCGCTCGGGAGTCACTGCTGTTGCTGCTGCTACTGGACATTCGTGAATCACGGCGGCAGTAGCCGAACAGGCACTGAAATCGCGTCGTTCGTCAGATTATAATGGCACAGGTCGCGGCGAAACTTGCGCTGCTGTTGCCTCGTGCCTTTGGGGGGGTCGCCAGAGCCACCCAGTGGGTGGTGGCCAGCACGGCCGCCAGTCCCCCAGCTATACCCAGTTGGCCATCCGAGGCGCCGGTGGCCTCCACCTCCATGCCAGTTCCACTTACTTGTTTGGTTTGCCTGTTAACTGCAATTTGTAGTGCAATTTACGCCTCAATCCTTAATTTGGCAGCCAGTAAAATTTTGGGCAAGGGCTGCAATCTGTTCGAAGGCGCCTGCCGGGCGGCGTTGATCTTAATTTGGTAACGTGGAATTTAGCTCTTGACAAGCGTGCAGTAGTTTTGATTATCGCTGTGTATTATAATCGGTTGGACTTCACCAAGACCCATCTCACTCCAAAGTTTACAAATATACACTGCCTCCTTTGCAGCTGAAGAAAGTGCAATGTACTCTGCTTCTGTTGTGCTGAGAGCTACCACGGGTTGATTCTTAGACTTCCAGCTGATCGCTGCTCCTGCCACCAAAAATGTCCAGCCGGTGAAGGATTTCCTGTCGCTGTCGTCTCCAGCCCAGTTGGCGTCAACATAACAATAGACAGCCTGTCTAGTTTGCTGATAATTTAATCGGAACGTCTTCGTACCCTGCAGGTACCTTAAAATTCGCTTGGCACACACCATGTGCTCTTGTTGTGGATCCGAGTTCCGTTGAGCAAGCTTCGCCACGGAGTGGAGTATATCTGGCCTTGTCGTTATAGCCAAATACATAAGGGAGCCTATCAGGGACTGGTATTCAACCTGATTTGCTCTCAAACACTCCTTCTTGCTGCATCGAACCTGGTAACCAGCTTCGAGGGGTATTGGATGCCTTACAGTTCTGCATCCCGTAGTCTTCCAATAAGGCCTCTATATACTGATTATGGCCCACACGAACACTGCCAACTTCGCCATCTCGATCAATTTCCATTCCTAGGATATGTTTTAGGATACCGCCATCTACAACATCGTACCTTTTTGAAATGAGGTACTTAATCTCATCCAGCTCAGCTTTCGAGTCGCCCGCCACTATGATGTCATTTACGTAGACTACGATGAAACTCATGTGGTCACCTTGACCCCGTTTGTAGATGCAGGGTTCGCTCGGACATGCTGAGAACCCTAACTTCAGAATGGTCTCGTCTAGGTTGCTGTTCCACTCTCGGCCACTTTGTTTTAAGCCGTAAAGCGATTTGTACAGCTTCAGAACCTTTCCAGGATGCTTTTCGTCAGTAAACCCCTCAGGTTGCCTCATGTACACCACGTGGAGTTCACTGTTGAGGTAACCAGAAGAAACATCAAGTTGGTGCATATACATATCATGTTCGACCGCTATGGCAATCATCAGCCTTATTGATGAATATCTGGCCACCGGGGAAAACGTCTCAGAGTAGTTGATACCATATTTTTGTCCACAGCCCTCTGCAACAAGCCTTTGTAATGGCCTTCTCTCCCTCAGGCAGCTCGACAAGTGTCCAAGTCTTCCTCTCTTTTAGACTATCAACTTCTTGATGCATAGAATTCTTCCAGTCCTCTGCATATCTGGAACTTAGTGCATCTTTGAAACTTGCTGGAACCTCAACATCACTTTTGGTTATGACATTGACAGTTTGGTACTACTTTCGAGGTCTCCCACGCCGCCCAGAACGAACAAGTTTTGGCCTCCCAGGGCCCCGCTTATCGCTTAGCAGGACCTCTGCTTCTGGCAGCAGCTTTGCTTCTGGCAGCACATCTTCATCTGGAAACACCTCGGCTCCTGGTAGTACTTCTGCTTCTGGTGGTTGCTCTTCTATGCTCTACTCGCTGGCATATACATCGGGCTCATTTTCGTCATAAGCTCCGATCTCTTCAATTTGTGGAGCGAAATTACTTTCATTATATTTTTGCATGGAAGTTAACACCAGCCAACTGTCGCCTTCCCTATACCCCTCTTGAGCCCTACGACACCGAACACCGCACCATTCTATTCACCCCTCTCTGCCACCCACAAACTGGAACCCACTCCCTTCACCTCACTCAGTCATCAACGGCAACAATATTTAAGTGGCTATAATTCCAAGTGGCTGCAATAACGCCGCTGAATTATGAGACCAGCAAAAGCAATGCAGCGGCAGCGACCCAGCGAGCGAACGCCAACCACGGCAGCGATGCAGCAACGGCGACCCAGCGACCGAATGCCAACAACGTCAGAACGACAGCGACAGCGACAGCGACGGAACGTCAACGAAGAACACCGAGCGTCGGCTAACTGCCTCAGCTATAGCCGCCGCTACCCCTACCCTTCGCCGAGCCCAGGCATAAGTGCAGCGTTAGCATCTGGAGTGGAGAAACACATCAGGTCAGACACACAAAACCGTTGGTGTTGGCTTGGATATTTCTGCAACCGCTCTGCCAGCGGTATGCTGACGTCACGACGCTGCCCAAGCCAACAAGCCACAGAAATATAATTGTTAGAATTAATTCTGTTTGTACCCCCGATCTGAACACCACAATATTTTTTAATAATAAAACCGCTTGTAACGAAACAATTCGATTACAGTTTTATTTTAAAGTAAAATCGTACTAAATAAAGGAAAATAAGAAGGACGAAAGGAAGAAGGACGAAGAATCAGCAGGACGAATCAGCATAAAATTCATATCATTTAGGTAATATAGGGGGAATTATCCCCCCTCTGACCATGACAGGTCATAACTGGCGCCCGAGCAGTCTCCACTTCCTTGTGGAAGTGGAAGAAACCCCCCAAAAAAAGAAAAGGAAAAGAAAAGGGGAAAAATTCAGAATACGGTGTTGTGTGTGTAAAATTAAGTTAAATAAAATTTAAAATAAAAAAATGTTGCTTTGTGTGAAGAAAAAATATTAAAGTGAAAATATTGGTGAAAGTTACACAGTTATCCGCTGCGATGGGGGTGCTGCCACTCAGAGCTGCCACTCCCCACGGGCGCAAAAAAATTGTGAATAAAAAATATCGGTAAACCTGCCGCGGCGATTTGTCCACGCACACTGTTGCGCGGCATATTCGCGGGCACAAATAAAAAAACCGAGTTAACAAAAAAGAAGGCAATAGTCCGCTGCGGCGATAAGTCCACCCTAATGGGTAGCTTATTCGCGAGCGTAAAAAATTGCGATAAATCATAATAAAAAACCAGATAACCGCTGCGGCAATTAATTTGCGAGCGAAAAAATATTTAAATAAAAAAATATAATAAAAAAAATATAATAACAAGAATCAGAAACCAATGTTTTAAAATTGTGTGTGGCAATCTACTGGGAAGGCTAACGAATGTGGAATGCATTCAAAAAAGCAACCGTACCTTAGTAGGCGAAACGCCAAAACGGACAAATACGGACCATCGCGCCGATTGACACACTTACCAAATAAGAGAGAACACACAAATAAAAAATAATAAGGAAAAAACAAGAGAGAACGCTAAAGTCGGGTGCCCCGACTATCAGATACCCGTTACTCAGGTAAAGGGAGTGCGATGGAGATGGAGATAGAAACTTTGATCACGCATAACTTTTTAACGAATGTTCCGATTTGAAAAATTTCTTCTACATTTCGATAGGTATTGATAAACACAATAAAACTGCATTATAAGCGATTGTGGGCGTTAAAGGGGGCGTGGCACCTTTTTGAAACCAACTTGCGCTGCGTAGGAACTCCTAGAATCTGCATGCAAAATGCCAATCTAGCTTTTATAGTTTCCGAGATCTCAGCGTTCACACGGACAGACAGACGGACAGACAGACGGACATGGCTAGATCGACTCGGCTAGTAATCCTGATCAAGAATATATATACTTTATAGGGTCGGAAAAGCTTCCTTCTAGCTGTTACATACTTTTGCACGAATACAATATACCCTTTTACTTTACGAGTAACGGGTATAATAAACCGCACACACACCAAGAAATCTGACCAAAAATTTTTTTTAAAACAAAAATGAAACGAAAACTAATTCTTATTTACTTTCAGAGTAATAGCCTTGTAAGAAGAAATCGAAATAAACACATTGAACAATCCCAATAGACACAAGGCGAAGAGGCCAATAAAAAGGATAAAAGGGTGAGTGAAACAATTTTGTACACATATTTCCCTATTAGTAAAAATAAAGAGAAAATAAAAAATATACTTAAGAAAATAATTTCCATTTTATTTTATTATCTAATAAAATTGAAAAAAGTTATTTAAACTTACTTTTGATACTAATTTAAATCCAAAAAATAAATCTGTTGCCAACCATCCCACCTCGACCCGAGATATAAGAAAAACTTAAGACTCCCCATTAAACCAATTTCAACAAAAACAAATACCCTTTTACGATTAAAAATGGAGGAAATGAAGGAGGTACTAAACCGACTCGACTCCACTATTGCGGCCTTAACCACACAAATGGTCGGCATGAAGGAGGATGTTAGGAAAATGGGGGCTAGGGTAAATGTAGGTAGCGAATATACCGCTACCACTAAAGCGCCCTCGTACAGAGTACGAACTCAAAGAATCTTCGGCAGTGCCGGATTGTGTAAAGGAACTTCTAACCTTCGAGGGGGATTCCGAGAAGTATGTTTCTTGGATTAATATGGCCCAATCGATTATTAACGACTATGAAGTCATCCGGGAGAAACCCTTGTATAGGTCAGTTCTCGTTCAAATTAGGCAGAAGATTAGAGGCAACGCCGATATGGCCCTTAATGCCTATAACGTAAAGGATGATGACTGGGAATTGAGTTATACCATACTCCTACTCAAAATAGCGAAGTAAACGGCCAGGTAGAAAGATTTCATTCTACCTTCATGGAAATATATCGATGCTTGAAAGGCGAATATCAGACTTTTAAACCCACAGAACTTATACCTATTGTCACAGACAGGTACAATAACTCTGTCCACTCGGTGACGAATACCTCTAGAATAAATTACCAGGGTTTGTCCAATTTCAAGGAGCAAACTTTTGAAGATATTTGAGGTCTCATAGAACATAAACAAACGCTGACCAACAATGGGCGCAATAAAAATAGAAGCGACCCAATTTCTTACGAACAGGGTGACACGGTATATGTCGCCAACAAACAGATTAAAACCAAAGAAAAGCAGCGATTCAAGCCTGAAGAGGTTCAGGATGACCGTAGGGTCACCATAAAAACAAGATCGGGAAAAATTTTTCACAAATCTCATTTAAAACAGTAATTTGGGAACTCCCAAGGTAAAATTATACTCTCGTTTTTCAGACCGGGAGGGCTGCCAACAGATTATTTTAATTTTTTACAACTGTTTCACAATAAAAGCATAAAGGGAAGTGTGTATTAAATGTTTCACTAACTCATAACCTCCTCCAAATACCAATTAAATCAATTAAAATTTTTTTAGTACTTAAGAAATATAAAAAAATAGTTAAGCAACACTTAGATTAAGAAGAAAACTATACTAAAGGATAAAGGGTAATGATGAGACATAAGAAAACATGAATACAGACACCTAGACTAAGAAAGAATAACGACCTAATTATAAGAATCTACATTTTTCATTTAACCTTTTGCTGACACTATAAGCGCGTCCGCAATCTATGTGGCGGCAACCCTTCATATTTTTAAATATGATTCACCGGTCGTCCCCTTACAACAAGGCACCGTCTGGAGAACCAATGGCGTCTTGAAGACGTGAAGACTGGATCACATCATAAGTTTAGGGCGCATGCAGCAGTTCATCGACCAGATAGCAGACGAAGCGAAGTGAATCACGGACCAACGGATCGGTACTTTGGTAGACCATTATCTGCAGCAAGCTTCAGAAGGAATCTCGCGCATGAATAGTGCACCGTCACGGAGGCAACGCTCGATCGACTGGCTAGGATCATCTTGGAAATGGGTCGCGGGATCACCGGACAAATCGGATTGGAATGCCATTTTGAAAGAAGAAGACAGCCTGGCAAGGAACAACAATCAACAAATCCGGATCAACAATAAGCTGTTTGACTCAGCACAAGAATCAATCCAGAAGCTGAATGACGTGATAGGGAAAGTCAACGCAATAGAAGGGGATTTCCACGTGACGACAGCCATTCTCCACAAGGCAATCATAATAGCGGACCAAGTCAACGAGATACTGAGAGCCTGCCAACTAGGAAAGACCGGAGTGGTCAACACAAACCTCTTGGACCACGAGAAAGTCGACACGATTCTGGCAGAGGTAAACAGCCTCCCTTATCAAAACATCGTGGAAGCAGTTGAGTTTTCCCGACCTACAATCCTCACAAACGGGACTACTCTCCTGTATATCCTGGTAATGCCCAAAGTGGTGGACAGGAAATATCGATTGATGAAAATTTACCCAACGACATCGGATGGCAAACAAGTGGTACTAAAGTACACCACACTGGCAATAGACAGCCTGGAAACATATGCGCTACTCGGAAATTGCATATTGATCGGTAACACAACCGTGGGCCGAGAAAAAGACCTATTCAAATTGGATGAGGATAGTTGTATACCGAGATTGCTAAATGGAGGCCAAGCCGAATGTGATTATCTGAGGACCAACCAGGAAACAGTGGAACTCATCGACGACGGGACAATCTTTCTAACAAATTTCAACGGAACGGTATCGACTCCGATCAAGAAACACCACTTGGAGGTTTCGTACGCCGTACAATTTGACAACGAAACGATTACGATTGGTGACCGGAACTACAGCAGCTACTCGTCAACACACCTGAATGCCAGCCGTACTAACCCAAATAAAAACCACGGGTTACCAGCTTTCGTTGAAGTACGTCCACGAATTCAGCATGGAGAACCTGAAAAGATTGTCAGTCATGTCCAATGAGATTTTGATATCTTTCTCAGTAGAAATAGTCATAGCCCTCTCCATCATGACAGCAGTATACCTCGTTTGGAAAAAAGTAACATCGACCAAAGGAATTCCTAAGCTGCGGAACCCGCCTGAGAACCTGGAAGCGCGGAGTACGCCGGAACCTGCAATCAAGGCCTAAATGATCTGTGGGACACAGATCTTGTGGTGGGGAGGAGTTAACACCAGCCAACTGCCCCCTTCCCTATACCCCTCTTGAGCCCTACGATACCGAACACCGCACCATTCTATTCACCCCTCTCTGCCACCCACAAGCTGGAACCCACTCCCTTCACCCCACTCAGTCATCAACGGCAACAATATTCAAGTGGCTATGATTCCAAGTGACTGCAATAACGGCGCTGAATTATGAGACCAGCAACAGCAATGCAGCGACAGCGACCCAGCGACCGAATGCCAACAACGTCAGAAGGACAGCGACAGCGACGGAACGTCAGCGATCGAATTGCATCGGCAACAGCGCAATATCGGAAGAACACCGAGCGTCGGCTAACTGCCTCAGCTATAGCCGCCGCTACCCCTACCCTTCGCCGAGCCCAGGCATAAGTGCAGCGTTAGCATCTGGAGTGGAGAAACACATCAGGTCAGACACACAAAACCGTTGGTGTTGGCTTGGATATTTCTGCAACCGCTCTGCCAGCGGTATGCTGACGTCGCGACGCTGCCCAACCCAACAAGCCACCGAAATATAATTGTTAAAATTAATTCTGTTTGTACCCCCGATCTGAACACCACAATATTTTTGAATAATAAAACCGCTTGTAACGAAACAATTCGATTACAGTTTTATTTTAAAGTAAAATCGTACTAAATAAAGGAAAATAAGAAGGACGAAAGGAAGAAGGACGAAGAATCAGCAGGACGAATCAGCATAAAATTCATATCATTTAGGTAATATAGGGGGAATTATCCCCCCTCTGACCATGACAGGTCATAACTTGGATTATACAAACGGTAAGCAGCAGCCGTATCTAAATACCCTACAAAAACATATTCGATTCCTTTCGGTTTGAATTTACGGAAGTGTTTCTTATCTAAGCCGATCGCTTTAACCCCGAATACCTTGAGATGAGCTACATTCGGTTTCCGTTCGAACCAAGCTTCGAACGGCGTCATATCCTCCAGTGCTGATGACTCCGATCTGCTTCGCAAGTATGCTGCAGCAGCTACGGCTTCCGCTCAAAATGCTTCGTCCATATTAGCATACTGCAACATGCTCCGAGCCATCTCAACCAGCGTCCTATTAGCTCTTTCCGCCACACCGTTTTGTTGAGGTGTATACGGTACGGTATTCCATTGCTTACCAAGATCTGCGTAAACTCTCCGCTCAAATACTCCCGTCCGTTATCGCTGCGCAGGATTTTGAGCCTTTCTCCTGTTTGTTTTTCCACCAGTGCTTTAAACTCCGTGAACTTTCCGAAAACTTCATCACGCGTCTTCAGAAAACATACATGCATATATCGCGATTTATCGTCTATAAATGTCAGGAAATACCGAGATCCACCATTTGATTTTTTGCTCATCGGTCCGCCAATGTCTGTGTGAACATGTTGCAAAATATTATTCACCCGATTTTCTGCAACCTTAGGAAATGGCTTTACAGTTATTTTACATTTAGCACACGTTTCGCACACATGATCCCCCATGTCACACTGACTCGCTTTTCACTATGTTATTTTTAATCATTTTATTTAGGCTTCCAAAATTTAAATGACCAAGCCTGTGATGCCACTTTAATATTTCTGAGTCTTTCACTTCTGCCGCAAAACACAAGTAGTTTTTCTTATCGGCACTCAACACAAGAGTTCCATTTTTATTAATTATTTGGGCACTATTTCCAGAAAACTCTGCACGAAATCCATTTTCAAGTGCTCTCGATACGGATAGAATGTTACTGTAAATCTTTTACATAAAGTATATCCACGAGATCGATCGTACTTTTCTTCCATTTTATGCGTACATTTCCAAGGCCTTCCGCCATGATGCTATTACTGCCGGCCAATATTATCTTTTCTCTATGTTCCTTCATACTTGAAAAACTAGAGCGATTGCAACAAAAATGCGTCGTGGCGCCACTGTCTAAGCACCAAACGCTCTCTCGGCGCTCTCCGAACTCACTTGGCCCATAAGAGAAAACTGAATAATTACGACTGTTCTCCTTCTTCTCTCCGTGTTTCCTTTCGGGTTTACCCTTTTCGCGACAATTTACAGCAATATGCCCTTGACGACCGCATGCCCAACATGCTCTCTTGTTCTTGTCTTTGTTCTTCCATTCCGTTTTGGCAGACACTTTTTCACTTCGCGACGCAAACATTCTTGTCTCTTTCTCATGAACCGTTTCGTCGTTCTTTCGTCTCTCTCCTTCTTCCAGCAATTTGATTTTTAGCACATGCAACGACGGCAATCTGTAGCGCATCTCGACAGCAACAACAAAATTCTCAAATGCGTCACTTAGGCCAGACAACAACAAAATAACTGTAACTTCTTCGGGTAGCATTACCACGACTTCGTTCAGTTTCTCTAGAGTATCAGGAAATTTACTTATATGCGATCCAATGTTGTTTTCTTCTGCCATTTTCATTCGAAGAAATTGCCTAAGCAGAAATACACGTCGCGCCGGTACTGTTGGCCTATATATTCCTAGAAGTCTGTCCCATGCTTATGCTGCACTAACACAATGTTTTACATGATTTATTTGAGACGGTTTTATATGTAACATTATGCTCGCAAGAGCTTTCTCATCTTTTGTATCAAATGCAGCCTTGACTTCTTCACTGTAATTTTCATTCTTACAACTCGACGGCAAACCACTGCCCACAAATCTGCGTATATTAAAACGCTTTTCATTTGCACAGCCCACGCGCTGTAATTTTCATCATCGAGTCTTTCTATGAAATTCATACTTGGATTCATTTTTCCGTGTTTAATCGCGAAGCCCTCTACTGGGCCTTAAGTCCAGAACTTTCCTCGCAGGGACAAGTTCACTTTTTACCGCGATTACAGAACACGATCACCAGCAACTCTTTTTATTCCTTTCGCAGTGTAAAGTCACTCTGGGCCCATAACCTATTGGATATGTGAGTGCCTTATTAAAAACAACAAAAGAGGAGGAACGCGTCCGTTCGTTGTGAAATTACAGGCGAGAGAGACTTCTTAGATTTATATCGATATATAAATTAATATAATAGATTATCCGGTTAATGGTGAATCGCCGTCAGTACTCGGCGACTTCTCTTCCTCTTCTCTGGCGGACGACAGGTCCACTGTTGATTGTTGGCCGGCTGGCCGACGGTGTCCCAATGATGAATTAGGAGGATTATGTTGGAAGGGTGACTGCCCTTCTTAACCTGCTGGCCTAGAGACTCAGTCAGTTTGTAAATTATAAAATGGTTAACGGCGGTTGCCGGAGTTATATTGAACGAGATTGTGCTCTTTATTCGGTGAATATCAAAATTGAACTGAACTTAAAGCTAACATAAAAAGGGACTCATAGCGGCCACTCCAATGGGTAGTGCTTGCCGGCTATGCACGAGCTTCCGGCCAGACGCTGTGTCAGCAATTTGGCCGGAGCGAGCTTTCGCGCGATCGGTCATTGCCTTCGCCCGGTTAACTTAGTTAACTACTCCCCCCTCAGGATTAAGGCCGCCCTCGGCCGACCCTATTTGGGCGATCATATCTGCTATCTGGGCCGTAGCTCTCCTGGCCTGGATGACTCGCCGATAGGTGAAACCGACGCAGATCAACGCGCAGCATATTGCTCCTGCCACCAGTACTATCTGATGTGAATGATAGTCGTTGATATTCTCCCCGACTCTCTTGATGTGTTCCAGATTACGCTCACTCAAGCGGTGAAGGTACGGAAGACTGAGGATGTTGTGCTCCATAGTAATATTCAGGGAGGGCGAGCTGGCTACTCCTGGGACCCTCTTCTGGGCCCTGTCATTGTTGACATATCGGGTTTCATTAACCATGGCACTCTCAGTAAAGGTAATGAGATGCGTGCCTCGTACATGGATGTAAGTGCCATTATCCACACTCACACGTGCCGGACGATCGTTTACAATTATAATGCCTTCATCTACGGGAGTAATTGGATGTAGATCGCTGTGCTGGATGTCACAGTGCGCTATGCCTCCAACGTGGAGCTCTTGCGCGCACGACCTTCTTAACGCCAGCTGGCAAAATGTGGCTCCAGGTGTTGTGGAGCAATTGTTGACCGTGCGAATTGCTCCATTGCAATCAGCTATTATTTTGTCCTCCAGCCTGAGCATCGTGTCATGATGGGACACGGGGAAAACAGTAATTTCAATACACGACGACTTAATTATTGGAAATTTGATGACAAAATACAAAAAGTTATCGGACTGTAATATTTTAACGGAAGCAACGGACAATAAGTCTTTGATGGGGGTATCTGTGGGCTCTTCTATCCATATATCTTCTAGGTCTGCATGATCTAGTATACTAGGGCTCACAATGTTGGCCTTAGCTAGAGCTATCGCTAGTAATAAATTTTGCAGCTCCATACTAATCATTCTATTTCGGGATAATAACATCTCATAAAGATGCCCCGTGTCAACTTGGGTTCCCTTGGCTGACCTCAGAAGTTGGTTGACGGTGGTAGTAATATTATTAATTTGGTCTTGTACTTTACTATTGATGTTTATCTGCCTATTGTTTGCATTTATTAACTGAAATTCATTAAATTAAATTTTTCGAAATCCTCTGCATCTGGCGTACCCGCCACTACCTTTAACGCCGCTCCTAGGAAATCCAAACTCCTAGCTACCCTATGGTGGATGCTCAACGAGTCGAGCAGGTCACGCAGATGAGCGACATCGACACTCAAAAGTTTCTGCATGTGTGACTGGGGAAACATGCTGGTCATGCCATCCGTTTCTTCCACCACGCGCCTATATTCCGAGAGATTCGCCGAGTGTGTAACGAACGCGAATTCTTCCCAAACTAAAATTCTACCATCAATGATGGGAATATATTTGGCCTGTGAGTAGTCCGAGACGTGCCCCGATGTTACGGTAAGCAGGACTAACAGGGATACGAATGCGAACCTGTAATATTGGATGTATTGTAGTGTTTGTTTAAAATATTGTAGCCCACCACCAAAGCATAAAGAAAAAAGCACAATTATAACAAAAACTTATACCAAGTGAATAGGGGTTAGAAAATATGGAAAAAAACTAATACCAAGTGGCTATGGGTGAACAGTAGAAAAAAATGAATTATTATCTAATGTTGTCCTTGTGGACCACCCTCCCCTTAATGAGGACCGTGGTCCCCAGGTCCGCTTCAACAGCTTTTTCCTCACACAGTGGTGTTAGTTTATTGCCAAGCCTTCGGTTTGACTTAACCAAAACTTTCTCGCCGACTTCGAATGTTCTGCATTGTCGGGAGGCATTTTCCCTGGCCCTGAGCGTGTTTTGTGCCCTAACGATCTTATTCTGGACGTCCGTCTGTGGGTCGTCTGGGTGCTTTTGCACGATGTCGACCGGCCGTTTGTCAACGACAGAGTGAATTGATTTATTATATTTGGCGGTTGCCAATAAAATAATTTCCACAGTATCGGTTATCCCCTTGTCGATCTTTAGGCAACGAGCAAGCTCCAAGAGGGTGCTGTGAAAGCGCTCTACTTGCCCGTTTGAGACGCTATGAAGTGGTGGGGCATTTGCAATGCTAACACCAAAATGGTTGTCAAGCATGGCTGAGATAGTGTGCGAGTTTAACGAAGGTTCATTATCGCAATAGACTACTCTAGCCCTAGGGAAAAAGTTCATGATTTGGAGTATGGCCGGTTTAAGATCCTCGATTGTCCTGGAGTGGACATGTTGCACAACTGCAAACTTCGAAAACTTGTCGATGCAAGTGAGGAAGTATTTCTTGTCTGTGGAAAAGATGTCGATATGTAGTAGTTCTCCCACATGAGAGGGGATCGGAGTCTCGCCTAGCTCATGCTTCTTTGGGTGCCTATCGTACTTGGCTTTCGCACATGTTTTGCAGTTTGCTACAATCTCGGTGGCTAGCTTGGCCATCTTTGGAAAGTAGTACTCGGAGAGTATCTACTTAACATTTTCTTGGGCCGATCTGTGAGCCCTGTTGTGCTCGACGGTGAGGATTTCCCGTCTCTCAGGAACTGCAAAAATATCCGTTACACGATTTTTGCAATGCCAAAATTTGGTGGCTGGAAACTACCGAACCAATTCGTCCTGTATCATTGCCAGCGTGTGCAAGTCACAATGAATGGCGTTTACGCCTTTAGGAACGATTATATCCGCGAGTTCATCAAGTAATGACTCTTTGCAGGAGAAGTTAATCACATGCCGTCTCTTGTTTCCAAAGAGGACGAAGCTGCGTTTCAACGGAAAGCGTGCCTCCTCCAGAGTTATCTGGTTCTGGAAGCAATTTAAAGGCTTGTCCGTGGTTTCAATGGTATAGGTTAGCGACAGCTCACTGTGAATTGTGGCCGCGCTAGAAAAAGCTTCTTCCTCTTCCACAACGTTAAGTTGCTGTCTTGAGAGGCCATCCGCAACGAGATTATCTTTGCCGGGCTTGTAAAAAATTTTAGCGCCGGACTCGTCGATGCGGGCTTTCCATCGTTTGATCTTCGCATTCGGATTGGACTCCGATACTGCGAAGGTCAACGGTTGGTGATCAGTAAAGATATTTATGTCTTTTATGTCTTGGCGTAACTTGGCCAGCGCCCAAACTATGGCTAATAATTCACGCTCGTTAGTGGCGTAATTAACTTCTCTGTCCTTTAGGGTTCTCGAGATCATGGTAATGGGTCTTCCCTCTTGGGATAGTACCGCGCCAATGCCAAATGCCGAGGCATCCGTCGTTAGATCGATTGCCTTTTTATAATCGGGGTATTTGAGGATGACATCCTCTGAAGCCAGAATGTTACGCAGCTTTTGGAAAGCCAGCCGTTGGGGCTCGCTGATCTGCACCTGGATGTTCCTGGATCTGTGTCTGCTGACACTTCCAAGTTCCCCTTTCAGGATATCAGTGATGGGCCTAGCTATAGACGCAAAATCTTTTATGAAGCATCTATAATAGCTGGCCAAGCCAAGGAATGATCTGACCTCGAATATGTTCTTAGGCTCTGGGAACTCCTGAATGGCTTTTATTTTTTCTGGGTCTGTGGTAGCCCCGTTATTGGTGACTATGAACCCTAAAAAGCTAACGCTTTTCTTGAAAAATCGTGACTTTTCTGTTGATACTCTCATATTTGCATCGTGTAGGCTCTTGAGAACCCAATCCACGTGCCGGATGTGGGAGTTTTCGTCCTCCGAAAAGACGATAACATCATCAACATAGACATAGCAAAATTTGCCAATCTGCTCTCGCAGTATGTCATCAATTGTTCTTTGGAAAATGCTGGCTGCATTTTTTAATCCAAATGGCATTCTGCGAAACTCGTACTTTCCTCCGTTAACGGAAAAGGAAGTTTTTTCACGGTCGCATTCTGCCAGCGTGATCTGATGATAGCCGGACTTCAAGTCCAGGGTTGTGAAATACTTGGCCTTGCCTAAGTTTCCTAATATCATCGAGATGTTCGGCATGGGGTATCGATCGGGTATTGTTTTCTCGTTTAGTTTGCGAAAATCCAATACCAAACGCATTTTCCGCTTGCCAGTTTCGTCGGTGCCCTTTTTATCTACTACCCATATTGGGTTATTGTAGGGGGATTTCGACTTTTGGATGATGCCATTTTTTAGCAGATCTTGGATTTCGCCATTGACAAAATCAGCTGCCCCCATTGGATATGGGTAAAGTTTGGCATAAATGGGCTTCTCATCAACAGTTCTGATGGTGGCTACCACCGACGTATTGTAAGATAGAGCCTCGTTGGGGTCAGCGAAGGTTTTTTCCTATCGCTGAGCATTTTCAAAAATGCTTTTCGGACCAAAGGTGGTGCGTCTGAGCAATCCACCTCAGTGAAATTTACATCGGGGCAAGTATGAAAATCAATTTTCTCTACTTCCGTGCCCCATTTGAGCTGGCCGGAGGCCAGACAAAGTGACGCCCCTGCCTGCTTTAAAAGGTCGAGGCCGATTATTCCATCAAAGGAAGACAAATCTGGTAAAATGAAGAACGTGGCCTTCAGGTTGAAAATTGACACGAAGCATTTCTTCGTGATTTTGGTGACTCCATGGATCGAATGAATCGTGAATGGAGTTTCTACCGGGCGGACGCCTTTCAGTCCTTCATATGGTCGGATGAAATTTTGGCCGGCCCGTATCGACTAGGAGTCTCATGTCGATCCCCGCTACTCTTCGTCTGATGACGGGTAGCAGGGATTTTCCCCTAAAAAATTGATGGCGTCCGAGTCGTACTCGCTGATGGCATCGTCATCAATTTCTTGTGCCGCGCTAGAGGCAGCTGTGGTGTACGTATCACCAGTTTTGTCAGCGCCCTGGGCAATGTGATTTACCCTTTGCCTTTTTGTGGGCGCGACTTGTCGGATGCCGCCGGCTTCCTATTCTGGTATGCCGGGGCCTGTGATGGCTTAAGCATCCTAGACAATGATGGATCCACTTCCATGGGTTCTGGAGTGTCTCCCTGGTGCCTATCGCTGCGTGGAGCAGGGTGGACTTGTGCCTTGTGTTGCTTAGTAAAATGGGGATTTTTACCGCCACTATATTGGGAATTAGCATGAGGGGCGGCCTGCGGACGCTCTTGCGCCTTTGGAAATTGTTTTTTCTCCCTGTCTTCCTGGCTTCTTGCAAATTATGATGCAAAGGTATACCTATCATGGTTCGCCTCCACCTCTTGAGCCAAGGCAAGTGCTGATGGCATGTCTTTGGGCTTCGCCGCGAAGAGGACGTCAGTGAGGCTGCGTTTTAATCCTGAGATAAATACGCGAAGGGCATCATCACGGAATTTTTCGCATAAAACTCGTGCAGCCGAGGCTTCGTATGTCATGGTCGCCTTGTTGGTGAGGAGGGTGAGCTTCCTTTCAACCTCGTCATAATATTGTAGAAGCGAGAGACTCCCCTGTCTGAGGGTGCCCATCTCCTGCTCTATGACATGCATTGTCCGCTTGTCACTATAAGTAAAGTCGAGTCGATTTATAATCGCGTCGAAATTAAGCACTGTGCCAAATGAGGATAGCACTGCATCAGCCGGTCCCCTTATTTGCTCCTAATTATAATAACTGCCTGATAATGGCGTGAACTTCCTACGAAATTCTTAAAAATATAGTATGCGCCTACTGCCGCCTGCCGCCAGGAGACGTATGTTTCCTGGGCACCCGAAAATTCGGGCAGGCATTTGACGGCGTCTAGGGGCTCATTACAAATGACGGTGTTATTAATGTCTATGGGTGTATAAACTTTAATCTGAGGAGCTACTGTTGGGGCAGGTGCGACCTGCATCGCCGCCACTTGGTTGGCCAGTTGTTGGATAGTCTGGCGCAACTCATTCTCCCTGCGCTGGCTGTCCTGTAGGGCATGGTTGACGGCAGCGTCTACTACCGCCTTTATTTGATCTGGGTTAAATGCCATGTTTCTGGCTGAGGGAGTGCCGACGATTACACTTTTCGGTGTAGAAGTTTTTGCCGGCCCTTCAGTCTCTGATTCAGAGTCACTGGGGACCTGGTTGCTGTTCCTATATTGTTGGAATGGGTTGCTCATATGGAGCCGTGCAAGCTAAATCGGCCCAGCATTAAATCATGCTCAAGCGGTCTTGCCCACGGATATAGCGAGGGGGCCGCGGGGGCTGAGATGCCGCTTGGTAACGATGGACGAGAGCTCGTTGGAAATTGAGCTGTTGCCTCGCCAAGCAGTGACAAGGAGAGGGGGATCACGGGGACCGGGTCTCCGCTATGGCAAACAAAAATATAAACAACAAAAATTGACACAGTAAAGATCCGTGGTGGCTAAGCTGCCGCTCGGAAAGACAAAGAAGCGAAGCTAAACAAAATCGGAATACAAACGTCGCGGTGTCGAGTTCGAGTGTCGTAGTGGAGTGGGTAAGCGATGGAAACAAAAACAAACCCAAGACTGTTGCCAAGCTAACACAAAGAATTTAGCAAAAAGATGACTACATATAAGGGGTAAATTAAATGCACAAATTTAAATGAGACAGTATCCGTCGCCAATAAAAATATATCAATAAATGCACAATTAATAAATTTATTTCCCGGCGGCGCCTTTGCGTCTAGGCTGGGTATTAAATATGTAATCTGGTAGTTATATTGGCGATAATATTGGGCACCAAGATATTTATTGAAAGAATTTTTTTTAAAAAATGCAAACAATGAAAAACACAAATAATATCACATGTGATTACACCAATAAAATTGTCAGCCAATTAGTGAGTATGTTTATTTATAAAAATGTTAACACGAAACTCTAATACAGAGCTGCAGAAAATATAGCGTATTTAAATATTTTACCAATGCAGATGCCGGAAAAATTTTTTGGAACAGAATTGCTCACTTACATGATTTCCCGACTTAGATGGGTAATTTAACGTGGGCGCCAATTAATATTATAGTTTATCCGGTTAATGGTGAATCGCCGTCAGTACTCGGCGACTTCTCTTCTTCTTCTCTGGCGGACGACAGGTCAACTGTTGATTGTTGGCCGGCTGGCCGAAGGTGTCCCAATGATGAATTAGGAGGATTATGTTGGAAGGGTGACTCCCCTTCTTAACCTGCTGGCCTAGAGACTCAGTCAGTTTGTAAATTATAAAATGGTTAACGGCGGTTGCCGGAGTTATATTGAACGAGCTTGTGCTCTTTATTCGGTGAATATCAAAATTGAACTGAACTTAAAGCTAACATAAAAGGGACTCATAGCGGCCACTCCAATGGGTAGTGCTTGCCGGCTATGCACGAGCTTCCGGCCAGACGCTGTGTCAGCAGTTTGGCCGGAGCGAGCTTTCGGGCGATCGGTCATTGCCTTCGCCCGGTTAACTTAGTTAACTTATATATGGAGTTGCTCGCAGGCAACTATCGCAATCGGCTGATAGACGGCGTTGCCAAATAGTTGCATATTTCTAACAATATTATTTTAAATTTACAATAACATTAATATCAATTAATATCACAATTCCTTATTTTTATGACGTTTTCGACTCGATTTGGCATACTTTCAATAAATTTTTTTTAATTTATATTTCATTTGTTGGCACTTTGTGCCAAATCTTTCATGTTTGTTGAAGCAGATTGATATGGTCTTCATAATTGACCATAAATGTACAATTGGGTTTAGGTCCGGACTTTGAGCTGGCCCTTCATTAAGTAAAAATTGCTCTACTTATCCTCTGTATATTATTACCCCACCTCCAGCGTGTTTAACGGTTTGCTTGTCGCCAGCAATATTGCTTACCATCTGACTTAATTGAATTAAATTTGAATTCGTCTGACCAAATTACTGGTTTTCAGTCTTCCAATGCCGATGCTGTCTAGCCAAATGTAAACGTGCATTTACGTTTTTTTCAGACAAAGCCGGTTTGTTTTTTTTTTCAGTTGCATTATATCCATTTTTTTGAGTACCCTACATGATGTCCATTGGCTGACATTTTTATTAATGCCTGAGAGGCCCCTTGAGGTGTAAGGAACTTATCCTTTCTCATGTTGGACAACATTGTGACGGTTCGTCGCTGTCGGGTGGCTCAGGGATGGCCAGGATTTGCCACAAGAATTTGTTTGTGTCAGGCGTGGTTGCTGAAAGAGAGTTCCGACCCAGCCCAGAGTAGAAGTCGTGGGAAATTACTTAGTAATTGATTAGAACTAGGTTTTATTTCGGTAAATATCTTGACATTTGATTAATCACTAACGAGTTCTCCGATTTGACGGGGTTCCACCCTTGCTGCCGTTGCTTCCTTCGTCCACTTAGAATACCTGGTATCGGGGTCGTTCCGCTGTTCGAGAGGACCAATACGGGATGTGTTGCCTGAAATGAAAATAGGGTGCTTGGGGACCCTGAAGTCAGCCACGAGCGAGAGAGTTTGTTGCTTGGGGACCCTGAAGTCAGCCACAAGAGAGAGAGAGTTTGTTGTTTGGGGACCCTGAAGTCAGCCACAAGAGAGAGAGAGTTTGTTGCTTGGGGACCCTGAAGTCAGCCACAAGAGAGAGAGAGTTTGTTGCTTGGGGACCCTGAAGTCAGCCACAAGAGAGAGAGAATTTGTTGCTTGGGGACCCTGAAGTCGGCCCCAAGAGAGAGAGAAGTGCTTGGGGACCCTGAAGTCAGCCACAAGAGAGAGAGAATTTGTTGCTTGGGGACCCTGAAGTCAGCCGCAAGAAAGAGAGAGAAGTGCTTGGGGACCCTGAAGTCAGCCGCAAGAGCGAGAGATCAGCCGGTGAACCGTGCCGTAAGGAGGTGTGATCCTAAAATCAGACGTCTCCTAGGGATACCTCCAGGAGGAGGGACTACTACTAAGCTAAGGAGCTAACTACTAGGTATAAGCGGACTTGGATCGAATGATCCAGTCCACCAAAAAAATGACTTCGCTGCTTACCACCACTGGGGAGTAGATCCTTCACCCTTAGACGGTTGGCTGCTAAGTGCCTTTCCATGGCCCGTGGCCCGTCTTATATAGGGCTCGGCGAGATCTAGTGTGCCCGTCGTCTGTGGGATTTGCCGGGCTAAGTGTGACCATCTTTCTCTCGGTCTAGTGTGCCCCTATCTGCGCGATCGTTGGCGCGCGCGTTCTCGGTTTGAATTTGAAATTAACTTCTTTTGTTTCATGCTTTTTTTATTCTTATTCATTTAATTCATTTACTTCATTTTATTTAATTCATGCTTTTCTTATTTATTGTGCGCGCAGCGTCACACTCCCCCCGTCATGGATTCAAGAGGTGTCGTACAATTGTTACATAATTCCCCCTATTTACGATTACTCTCCACATCCTTTCTCCCTCTTTTACCAGCCAGCGCTGCTGCTTTCCAGGTTTCTTCTCATCCAGCTTCTTCTTAATGATGTTTTTGGTTGTTCTGGACAGTATTACTCCCTCCGGTAGTGTCCAACCCTCGTCGTTAGACTCCTCCTCGTGGAGCTCCAGTATATCCCTATCCGGTGTATCCATTACCCTTTGCTCCTGGGCAGTTTCGGCCGTTTGGCTGTTGCCTTGCCTGGAGTGAATAGTCCCGGTTGGTGCCGTGGTTTTTAGTTTTGCCGGTGCCGTCCTCTTCCGAGTGGTTCCCGGCATCGGTGCTGGCTCTATAAGTTTTGCCATCTTTTGTGTCGCCCGTAACTTCGGTGTTTCTCCCGGAATTTTCGTGCTGCCTCCGTGAATTTGTTCATTTTCCTGTAATGAGACAAATGTTTGTGTTAGGCTTAACGTGTAGTTTTGGTGTGGGATTTAGTGTTGTGTTATGGTTATGGTGTAGTGTTGGTTTACGTTTGGGGTATGGTGTAGTGAGATGACTAATGTTATGTGAGTTGTGTGTTGTGGATTTGTGTAGTGTTTGGTTATGTGTATTCAATGATAGATTGTGCTTTTTGTGTGTTGCCAATGCATCGTGTTCATTCTGTATTGTACTTGTTCCTACGTACTGTTTTATGTCTCCGATGTATACTCGCTTTGTTTTTCGTGTGCTCTGGTCTCTCACTGTCATGATTACGGGTGACACGAAATTGGTCACCTTCCAGGGGCCGTCGTACTTTGGTGCTAGTTTGGCGTTAAATTTTTCTGCCGCTTTTGACAGATAGTGCGTCTTGCACCATACCAAGTCCCCGACATCTGGTTTCCAGTCCCTTTTCCGTAGGTTGTAGTGATGTTTTTGTTGTTCCGCGGCTTCTTCTGTATACTGTGTTGCCTCCTTTCGTACGTCTTTCAACCTGTTCCATCTTTGTTCTATACTTTCCTCCTGTAACCCCGATCCTTTTGTTACCCTGTCGAACACCGTGTTTGGTAATCTTAGCTCTTTTCCGAATACTAGATGCGCAGGGCTATATTTTGTAGATTCTGATACACTACTATTGTATGCTAACATTAGCTCCGGTAAATGTTCGTCCTCTCCTGCTAGCTGTGCGATCATCGTTTTCACTGTTCGATTCGTTCGCTCGGTAGGGTTCTCCTGGGGCGTGTACGGTGCCGTCAACTGTTGCCGTATCCCCCATTTTTCCATGGCCTTTCTTGTTTTTCCTCCTGTGAACTGAACCCCATTGTCCGAGATCAGAGTTTTTGGTGATCCAACTCTCGCAATTATCCTTTCTCTAAAGACTCGTAGGAATGCGTCCGCTGTAGCCTGTCTGATTGCTGCAAGTTCTACCCACTTCGAGAATTTGTCCACGATTACTAATAGTGTGGTGTTTCCGTGCTTTGATCTGGGTAGAGGTCCTACGAAATCCACACATATGGTTTCCCACGGTGCTTCTGCCACTTTTGTCAGCATCTTCCCAGCTTTTTTCTGTTGCGATACCTTGTATTTTTGGCAACACTCGCATTTCTGTACGTATTTCCTTACGTCCTTGTTCATTCGTGGCCAGAAATATCGGTTTTTTACCCTTCTCAGTGTCTTGAACATGCCCAGGTGTCCTGCTTCTGATGTACTGTGGTTTTCCGTCAACACCTGTTGAATTTCAGCTTCAGTTATGCACAATTTCCATGGTTGTGTGTCTTTCCGATTGCTACCCAGTTTATATAGCCTGCCTGCCTCTATCTTGAATTCCGTGTTTTCTTGGTTTTGTTCCAGTTCCTTGTATTTTTCCTCAATCCATGTCTCCGTGTACTGTATTGTTTTTAACTCGTTCTGTGGTGTTCTGGATAAGGCGTCTGCTACCGCATTCCATTTTCCCTTTCTGTACTGGACTTCAAACTGAAATGGTTGTAGACCTAGTGCCCATCTGGCCACTCTTCCCGACGGGCTTTCTATTGAATTTAGCCACTTCAAAGCCATGTGGTCTGTTATCACTATGAACCGATAGCCTTCGAGGTACATCTTGTATTTGTTGATGCCCCAATATATTGCTAAGCATTCTTTTTCAGTTGCGCTGTAATTTTTCTCTACTTTACTCAACCTCCTGCTGGCAAATGCTATCACATGCTCCCCGTCCTCTCCGTCCTGCGTTAAGACCGCGCCTACGCCTAAGTCACTGGCATCCGTTTGTAGTTTAAATTGCCTTGTGAAATCGGGGCATGCCAGTACCGGTGCCTTTGTTAGGCTCGCTTTCAGTTGGTCGAACGATTCCTGTTGTTTCTTGGTCCATTCGAATTTTTGTCCTTTCCTGATCAAACCTTGCAACGCTCCTGCCTGTTCGGTGAAATTTGGTATGAACCGTCGGTACCATGACGCCATTCCTAAAAAACTGTGTACTTCCTTTGTGGATCTCGGTGCTGGTAAGTCTCGAATTGCCGCTACTTTGTCTGGGTCTGTCCGTATGCCCCGATCGCTTATGACATGTCCCAGGTACTTTAGCTCCTTTTGGAAGAAGTGGCATTTGTCTGGATTAATCCGCAGGTTTGCGTTCTGTAGTCTCCTGAATACCTCTGTTAGCTTCTCCAGATGTTCACGTTTGTTCCGGCCAATAACCACTATGTCGTCCAGATATGCAAATGCAAACGGTTCCATTTCTGGCCCTATTATTGAGTCCAGTGCTCTCTGAAATGTTGCAGGGGCTGTGGTTAGTCCAAATGGCATAACTTTCCACTGGAACAGTCCACGTCCGGGGACTGTGAACGCCGTGTATTGTCTACTGTCCCTATCCATTGGAATCTGCCAGTATCCTGACTTGAGATCTATTGTACTGATGAACTTTGCCTCTCTTAACTGGTCCAAGATGAAGTTCATTCTTGGTACCGGATAGGCGTCTTTTTCTGTCTTGTCGTTCAGTAGTCGATAATCCACACACATTCTCCATTCGTTGTTCTTCTTTCTCACTAGCACTACTGGCGCACTGTACGGGCTACGTGAGGGTTCTATGAGTCCCAGTGCCAACAACTCGTTCACCTGTTCATTGATGATTGCCTGTTGTTTCGGATTTCGAGGATAGTACCTCTGTTTAATCGGTTTATCATCCTTAAGGTAAATCTTATGTTTTGTTATATTACTTGTTCCCTGCATTCCTTCAAATACTTGCCTTTGTGTCTCCAGAAAGTCCTGTACTTCTTTTTCGGATGGTTCCCCTGTCGTGTCTTCTTGCTCTGTAGTCGTCTCCGATTGTTCCTCTTCGCCTCCGGGCTCTCTTATTTCCAGCTCTAAATTTCCACACCTCAGCGTACTGTGTACCCCTGCCAAAAAGTCCATCCCTAGCAGTATTCCTCCTGCTACTTCTGTCAGTATCAAAAACGACACACTGAACACTCTTCCTCCAAATTGGACTTCTGCTGTGAACTCTCCTACCGCCTTCTGCGTCGTTCCGTTGGCCATTGTTATTTTTGCACGGGCTCCACACCATCTGCCCTGGTGTTTCAGATCTTGATATCTGTTTCTGCTTATCGCGCTCCTGGATGCTCCTGTGTCCACTATTCCTTTCGCTGTCCTGCTTCCGACCCTTATCCGGGCTATTATTTGGAACCCGTCGCAACCCAACTGCTCCCCTGCTGCTGGCTCTTTTGTCGCCGCCTGAGTTGCCAGCTTTATCTGCTCAGGCCTCCTGCGTTTCCCGGCCCCGCCCTGCAGCAGTCCGTGGTTCTTGTATCGTTTCTTCCACAGATCCAGCAAAACAGCCTCGGTGGATTGTTACACGTGCGTGCCCCGTGTCCGGTTCCTCCACAGCGCATGCATATCTCCGGTCTTAGCTGCTGCACAGGTTGGCTTGACTGTGTCCGGTCCTCTGCCTCTATTCCTTCTACCTCCTCCGCCAGTTTGAGAAACTCAGTCAACGAGTTGAATCCTGCCCTCCTAGCGTACAGCTTTATCTTGCTCCTGCTGTTTCTGTACACTCGGTCCAATTTGGCTTCCTCTGAGAGTTTCGTGAATTGCATCAGTTTTCTTAGTCCCATTGCGTATTCTCTTACGGGCTCTGTTTCTCTCTGTCTCATCTGTGCAATCTGATTCTCTAACTGTTCTTCATACCTTGGTGGTAGAAAGTATTCTAGTATTTCTGTTCTGAACTGTGTCCATGTTGTGATCATGCTCGGCGTGGTGTTCCACCAATCACTCGCGATCCCCTCCAGGATGAATGGCATCGTCTGTATCAGCTGGTCCTCCCGGATTCCGTATCCGCCTGCCCATTGTTCCATTTTGCTTAGGAACTCCAGTGGGTTTGTTGTTCCTTGATACCGGATGCCCCAACTGCGTACCCGGTCTATGACTTCTGTTTCCATTTTTCTTTCCAATTTTTCTTCCATGTCGTCGCCTAGACCTGCTCTTTTAGTGGCCATTATCTCCTCCTGTTCCCTGGTTACCACGATCGCCGGGCTTTTTTCTCTTCTATATCTTTCCGACAGTTCTGCCAGTCTTTGTTTGACCGTTTCTGTATGATCCGTTCTTTTGGCGAATGCTGCCAACAGACGTCTTAAATCTTCACTTCTTTCTGCCGTTCCTAATCCGAACTCCTCTGTGTATTTCGTTAGTTCGCTCTTTGGTGCCAGATATACCCAGCTCGACATTACTCCGCTGTTGTCGGTTTATCTCTTGCAACCACTTTAACCTGCTCGGGCGCCACTGTGACGGTTCGTCGCTGTCGGGTGGCTCAGGGATGGCCAGGATTTGTCACAAGAATTTGTTTGTGTCAGGCGTGGTTGCTGAAAGAGAGTTCCGACCCAGCCCAGAGTAGAAGTCGTGGGAAATTACTTAGTAATTGATTAGAACTAGGTTTTATTTCGGTAAATATCTTGACATTTGATTAATCACTAACGAGTTCTCCGATTTGACGGGGTTCCACCCTTGCTGCCGTTGCTTCCTTCGTCCACTTAGAATACCTGGTATCGGGGTCGTTCCGCTGTTCGAGAGGACCAATACGGGATGTGTTGCCTGAAATGAAAATAGGGTGCTTGGGGACCCTGAAGTCAGCCACGAGCGAGAGAGTTTGTTGCTTGGGGACCCTGAAGTCAGCCACAAGAGAGAGAGAGTTTGTTGTTTGGGGACCCTGAAGTCAGCCACAAGAGAGAGAGAGTTTGTTGCTTGGGGACCCTGAAGTCAGCCACAAGAGAGAGAGAGTTTGTTGCTTGGGGACCCTGAAGTCAGCCACAAGAGAGAGAATTTGTTGCTTGGGGACCCTGAAGTCGGCCACAAGAGAGAGAGAAGTGCTTGGGGACCCTGAAGTCAGCCACAAGAGAGAGAGAATTTGTTGCTTGGGGACCCTGAAGTCAGCCGCAAGAAAGAGAGAGAAGTGCTTGGGGACCCTGAAGTCAGCCGCAAGAGCGAGAGATCAGCCGGTGAACCGTGCCGTAAGGAGGTGTGATCCTAAAATCAGACGTCTCCTAGGGATACCTCCAGGAGGAGGGACTACTACTAAGCTAAGGAGCTAACTACTAGGTATAAGCGGACTTGGATCGAATGATCCAGTCCACCAAAAAAATGACTTCGCTGCTTACCACCACTGGGGAGTAGATCCTTCACCCTTAGACGGTTGGCTGCTAAGTGCCTTTCCATGGCCCGTGGCCCGTCTTATATAGGGCTCGGCGAGATCTAGTGTGCCCGTCGTCTGTGGGATTTGCCGGGCTAAGTGTGACCATCTTTCTCTCGGTCTAGTGTGCCCCTATCTGCGCGATCGTTGGCGCGCGCGCTTCTCGGTTTGAATTTGAAATTAACTTCTTTTGTTTCATGCTTTTTTTATTCTTATTCATTTAATTCATTTACTTCATTTTATTTAATTCATGCTTTTCTTATTTATTGTGCGCGCAGCGTCACAACATAGTTCGAGCATCCGCATCGGATAAGTCTCGAGGGCGGCCCCTACAAGGGACGGTTTTTTTGCAATCGAAGAACCGATTGACTTATTTTAAGTTTTGTTGCAAGTAAACGAGTCGAATTGCCATTATCGGTAAGGTTTATATTTGAGCCTTCGATTTCGCGCTGTAATTTCCTCATAATTTCGATTTTTAAAATTAAATGTCTTTCTGAACTGATGTAACCAATTAACAATAAGAACTTTATTATTTAAAGCAATTTAGTCACAGAAATAGTACGAAAACAATGGAACGTTAAGCCTAGTGCTCAGATCGACAACATCCGTTCGTCAGATATGAGAGAGAGTGAATGGCAAACGGGTGGCTAACGCTTTTTGTCAGGCTCTATTTTCACCCCGGTATTCAGAACGACGAAAAAAATACCAGAAAATTGCATAGTTTTGCCAGTCTACCGAAATTTACGAGCGAAAAGATTAAAGCCTAGTACTTAGATACTCAACGAGTTCGCTAGCGGAAAAGCTTTCATCTTTCATCACTATTGAGCGTGCTACGGTCGTACTGTTAATCAGCTGGGCTTGTTAACAACCAGTTAGAATTCAAAAATCTGATATGCGGGTAAGAGCCTTTTAATGATATTCTCAACTACTTTGACAAGACATGTCTGCCGCTTTACATAGAAATTAGAAAACAATATACTACAAATTTAATAGTTGTTTTTTTTTTAATTACTGATAATTATTTGGTA
This sequence comes from Drosophila carrolli, assembly GCA_018152295.1. Taxonomy (NCBI): domain Eukaryota; kingdom Metazoa; phylum Arthropoda; class Insecta; order Diptera; family Drosophilidae; genus Drosophila; species Drosophila carrolli. Next base: position 712,236 of record JAECXJ010000291.1, on the reverse strand, counting down.
ATTTAGAGATCATAGCTGCCCGGATAACTTCTTGCAGGCGATTTTTCTCAAATTTTTTGGTGTACACTAGATTCTTTTGTAATATCTAGTGATAATTTTCGAAATTTTTCTATATTAATTTTGTAATCGGAGGACAGGGATTGCAGTAATGTTCCACATTTTTAATCAAATGTTGTTCTATGTCAGTTATTTCTGCAGATAAATAAGAATTATTGAAAATGTTCTTGTAGTGTTGCCATCTTTTGAATTTACATTAGCACCTGTTTTTGGATTATCTACAATAAGATGAAGAAATTCGGACTGAATATTTTGTTTCCTTCTCTGATATAGTTTTTATTTTTTTCACCTCTTTTTTGCCATTGTCTAATTTTAAGTTTAGGTGAAACGTGAAGAAACGAATATAGGCATATAATGAACAATCCAAATTCGTAACGATCTGTTCTGAATTCTTTTGTAGGCATTTTTTAATGTTGTTAATTTCCGTAGGTTTGGCCTGGACATATGTAGTTCGTTGAAGATGTTGTTTCCTTTAAAGCCTAGTATTCAGATCGACGAACGAGTTCGCTTGCCGGTCAATTGCAACTGTGTACAATGTAAATACATACATATGTATATGCTTACATACATACACACATACGCCATTGTTTGACTCAGACCTCCAATTTGGCTAACTTGATTTGATTTGCATAGTCTTGGGATATAGTTCGGTATTGACAAATGAAAACCATCGCAATTTCCTTTAATAGAAATCCTTATCGCGAATTAACGTTGACTGTGTTGAGCACCTTGGCCAGCTGTTCCAAAGTCATCCGTAAGATGGCGCTATTGTATTGCGCCATCTACCCCAAGACATTGGTACCACGGGCCATGAAAGGCGGAAATGTAGACGCTAGCCAGGCTTAAGCGTTTAATGGGTTTTTTGGCGTTAGAGTGGGCGTGGCACCATTTTGAAACAAACTTGCGCTGCGTAGGAACTCCTAAAATCTACATGCAAAATGCCAATCTTCTAGCTTTTATAGTTTCCGAGATCTCAGCGTTCATACGTACAGACAGGCAGACGGACAGACAGACGGAAAGACGGACATGAACATCTGAAACCAAAAATTCCAACTGGATTAGGACAAAAATTAACAAAAGGGCGGACCCTTGAACATTTTTTTTTTAATCGCCTTCTTTTCAGCCACAAATCAAGGTAAAAAGTAAAGAAGATCTTCGCCAATTTTAATTATCCTAGTTTATGCTATAACTATATATGCATAGAAAAACTTATTAAAATTTGGAACTTGGATTAATAGCTTTTGAGTAATCTCCTACGCCAGTCGTAAAAATACTGTTTCGAGAAAAACGCGTTTAAAGTTTTGAGAAGCAATGGCCGTCGCCCAAGGCTTCCACAAAAAATCGGTTATATCTTTAACAGTTTTTTAAATTTTCACTTGAAATTTTAACGGAACATTCTTGAATTGTCATTGGTTCGAATTATATAAAAAAATCGATTTTTTTAAACCGAGAATAGGGGGTCCCCTTAAAGTTCATACCTGCACTTAGTTCTAATAGGCGATTTTTCTAAGTTTGTATACCCGTTACTCGTAGAGTAAAAGGGTATATTGTATTCGTGCAAAAGTATGTAACAGCTAGAAGGAAGCGTTTCCGACCCTATAAAGTATATATATTCTAGATCAGGATCACTAGCCGAGTCGATCTAGCCATGTCCGTCTGTCCGTCTGTCCGTCTGTCTGTCTGTCTGTCCGTATGAACGCTGAGATCTCGGAAACTATAAAAGCTAGAAGATTGGCATTTTGCATGTAGATTTTAGAAGTTCCTACGCAGCGCAAGTTTGTTTCAAAATGGTGCCACGCCTCCTTTAACGCCCACAATCGCTTATATACGATTTTAAAAATTTAAATATTTCGGAAAAGTAAAAATGCAGTTTTATTGTGTTTATCAATACCTATCGAAATGTAGAAGAAATTTTTCAAATCGGACCATTCGTTAAAAAGTTATACGTGATCAAAGTTTCTATCTCCATCTCCCTCGCACTCCCTTAACCTGAGTAACGGGTATCTGATAGTCGGGGCACCCGACTTTAGCGTTCTCTCTTGTTTATTGTGTTATTATCTACATATTTGACCTAAGAAACATTTTGCTCTGACCAGAGGCACCCCAAAAGATTAACACCCGTTGGCTTCTCCAGTGGGACTCCTCCAGGACTTCCACTCTTCTGTCGCTTGCATTTTAGGTGGTATTTATAGCTGACCCGCAGCGACTTCCAAGCCAGCTTGCAACTATTATCTAAACATAAATATTGTATATGTTTACGTTATCAGTTCAGACTTCATAGAAGACAGACGTACTTTAGAGATCATCTCGCCAAAATCCGCTGTTTACAACAACAACACAAAAATACAAATAAGACCACAAAGAACACTTCAAAAATTACCCAAAAACAACTACCCGAATAGAACCCTTACAAAAAAGTACACCGAACAACAGCCCAAGTAAACGAACAATGCCACCGCCAGACTTAAACGACCCATTACCATGGGATAAAAAAACAATTTTCGAACCAAAATATATTATAATTACCCGACAAGATAACCAAACATTCGAAAAAGTCTCCCTTCATTATCAAAAAAGTAATAGATTTCTAATGCGGTGGTGAAGTGGAATTTGTGAAAAAATCAAGAGACGGTAATCTCCTAGTAAAAACCAAAGGGTTTTGACCAAGCACAAAGACTGCTTAAACTAACCCAATTCCACGATTTCCTGGTCAACACATCTGAACACAGAACCCTCAACTCATCTAAAGGAGTAATATACTCTAACGACCTATGCAACATTGATAAAGAAGTAATATTAAAAGAACTTTCTGGTAATCCTAACATTTGACTCAAAAACCCTACCAACAACAATTATGATAGGATATGAACACGAAAATATGAAAAAATTGCTCAAAGCCTCACACTCCTGCTCAAACTGTAAGAAACAAGACGCCAATAGCCAATACAATCACTCCCCAATCGACAAACAATGCCCAACATTTATCAAGCAAAAAGAAATTGTTGCAATTAAAACCATTGAAAGAGTAGTCTTCAAAACTGCATTAAAATTATACGATGAAAGCCACACACATCAACCAACAACATACTCCAATACACTTAAACGACAACCAAAACCTAAAACACCAGCACAACCAACAAACATCACTCCATCAACCTCAACTAACATTCAAAAACAAGCAAATAGAAAAATCACCAACTGTGATGACCTCCTTAAAGACGCAAATAAACAAGACAATCAACAAACGGCCTATAACTCGGAAGAAGACATGGACACAACTGAATCAACCAACCCCAATCAAAGCAAAAAGCACATTACCGAGTCTGACCGCAAGATCAGATCACAAACAAAAGACAAGTCCAACAATCTAAGTAAAAAACTTAAAGCTAAAGACAAATCAAAAAAAACAAGTATCCCCAACACCAACCTCATAAACAAACTATCTAAATAATATAACCCAATGGTAACTAGAATGTTTTAATTAAGTACGCATAACTTTAAAACTTTAATCCGATGCTTAAAGTTATACAATGGAATATACATGGTGTTCGTTCAGACACTCTGAACACACTCTAAATAACATGTTCAAGAAGAAAACTAATTGCCATCAATTTAAAACTTTACAAGCTCTGTTTATGTCAATATGTATATCAAAGTAGAGCTGTAAATAACGATCTGTAACTTTAAACCTACAAGAGTGCAGTGCCGAACAATTGTAATCTTAAGTACAGGCCACATGAGCCTGACATTAATTATAGTTCTCACATTGCTCAAAGGATCGCCTTGCGGGAGACCGTTGATAAGGCTCCCGCTCAGGCAAACAGATAAGTGATAAGTGTATTATAAGAATCTTATGCTACTTACCTAAAGAAAGACTTAGATAAATAAAATCAGTTTAAATCAAGAACTTAACAAATGTGGATGTCTTTTCAACTTGGTTTGGTCAAGGCATTTACAATGGAATATACATGGTTACAGAAAAAACTACAAGCAAAGCCTACAACCCACAGATTATTGCCTTCCAAGAAACACATATTAGAAACCTGGATCCCTCCCCATGCCTATAAACTACACCCTTTACACCAGTAAAAACAACCACAACAATTTTGGAGGCACTGCCCTCCTGATACAGAATTCCATACCTCGGAATGAAATTTCGATAAGCTCAGATTTTGACGTGGTTGGAGTTTTCAGACAATTCAAAAACAAATTTAACATAATGTCAGCCTATTTCTCGCCCTCCAAACCCTTCAACACAACTAACTTGGCCAATGTCCTTGAATTCCAGAACGCCCACACCCTAGCGATGGGCGACTTTAACCGCTGGCACCCCTATTGGGGTTCTCCAAGTTCCAACAAAAGAGGAAGGATTCTAGCCAACTACATAGACCGATCTAACTACATATTACTAAACAACAAATCCCCAACACATTACTCAACCCATAACACATACAACGTTTTTAAACTTGGAAGCCAACTCTAGCACAAATATCAACCAAGAAGCTGCTATTATAAAAAAAATACTAATTCAAAGCGCACACCTATCCGTTCCCCAAAACACGACCTTCGCCCAACACCGCACCGTTCCCTGGTGAAACGGCAGCCTGTCACTCCTCAAAAAAGACAAAATCAAAATGGAGGAAACTCAACAGAGAGCCAAACACACAAATCAATATACAACAATTTACGTCCAACATGTCCCCATACACAAGCCCAAATAAAACATGGACAAACATTAAAAGAATATGTACCCCAAAAACTGCTTAAACAACCCTACTCCCAAAATCGACCCAACAGAAATTGCCAATTCTTTTGGTCAAACCTGGTCAGATGAAACCGACGATCACAACTTCTCCGCAACTTTTCGTCTCAACAAACAAATCCTTGACCCAATCCCTAACTACATCCCGTCCAAAACAGCATTTGAAATTGAAAAAGACATAACCTTTATTGAATTCTGCTTAACACACTGAAAGGAAACACACCAGGTCTCGACCGGATTTCCTACTCTATGATTAAAAACTTGCCTAACACTTTCAAACACAGAATTATCAACCTCTACAATAAAATACTCTCTTCCCATATCCCGCAATCATTCAAACTCAGCCTGGTACTACCTTTTCTAAATCCACAAAAGCCCCAATCAGACATAAAATCATTCAGACCCATCTCTCTGAATTCATGACAAAATAATAGCAAAAAGGTTGTTTTGGGTTGTTTTAAACAACTACATAATCCACAACAGCTTCAAAAGGGGCAAGTCTGTACTAGACAGTCTACTTTATGTTGACCACCTAGCCTTCAGATCCATTGCCCTCAAAAAACACATATCTATTATATCACTTGATAAAATTGGGATACACACTGTCATACAACAACTACTCGATTGGAAAGTAGGCACTCGTATTATTAACTATGTAAAAAACTTCATGATAAATAGGAAAATAATAGTAAAAATCGGCACCAACCTCTCTAATACCTACCCCCTTAACAATGGCATCACGCAAGGTTCGCCAATCTCTGTCATTTTATTCCTAATAGCCTACAACTCCCTTAGCAACATCATCTATACCTCCATCTCCTCATCCAACCTAAGAAACTTAAAAACCCCACAACAAACCTAACAAACATTTTTAACCGAATTGACGAGTGGTGCACCCACTCAGGGTCAGTCCTATCAAAAGACGAAAGTCAGATACTACACATCTGCCGGAAACACAACGGCAATGCTAAGATACAAACAGGAGACACCAACCTTCCAATCACAGACGCCCTCAAAATACTAGGACTTACAATCAACCACAGATACAAGTGGAACTCACACATATCCAAATTAAAAACCGAGCTTTCCAAACCTTTAGGAATAGTTAAACACCTTTCTTCCCTCAAATACAACACGAACACTGAATTGTTGGCCCTGCAAGAAGCAAGTCGTTCAAAGAGCTGCCAGAAGTAGTTCTAGCAGACCCATCAAAGTCGACCCGAAGCTTTGTGCTCGTACTTTCCTGCTTATGTACACAATGGTGTGGCAAGAAGAATTGTGGTACTGTTGGAACCTTTGGTGCGAGAGACATGTGGCCTAAGCTGATGTACTCCTGGAGAAAAACCGAATACTGAGCATTGAGAACAGGGTTTCTATCTAGCTTAGCTTCCAAACTCCTAAAACGACGACAAGCTAGGCAATAGGAATCACCTAGAGTTTCGAATCCCGAAGTGGATAAGAGACGAACAGAGTATTGCCCATTCCCAAGTCTAGTGTAGTTTTCCTTGAACAGTTGTTCGCATTGCAAGTCCTCAGGCAACAGAGCTGGCTGTGATGGATTACAATCCTTAATTTCCCAAAATCGCTCTACTGTGGTAGCAAGTGCGTCATCCTCAGAATAGTATCCTTGACAATGGCGGCTAAGACAGACTTACGATTTGGAGTAGTCGACATCCCACCAGAAACGATCCAACCAAGTTTGGTGTTTTGGAGTATTGGCAACATGCTATCCAAATTTATTTGCCCCATAGCAATTATTTCGAAAAACAGACCAGGTTGAAATAAGGGTCAGCCAGCGAAATGTTTTGTGGAATCCTCCATCCTGATGTATTTATGTTGAAATTCGGCTGATAATCAGTGATACTGTGAGTCACAACAGCTGTAAATGACGCACGATAGCCTGAATCCCGTGATTGCGCAAAAATATCCACTGATTTATCAGAATTCATAGAGGACCGATCCCAGAAATGAGTGTATGCGAATGCCGAAATTTCAAATTTAATTGGCTAGCTAGGCGCGTAGTTGTGAAGATAAATTGAGAAGCAGAATCTAAGATTGCTCGACATGGCAAAGAAATAGGCATATTGGATGATTTAAGTTAACGTGTGCCTCAAATGTAAAAATTCAAAGCCTTTTTATAATTGGCATTTGATCAACCCTTCTATCCGAGTAAGAGTAAACAACACTCTCAAAATTCTGTACTCTCCACAATGGGATCCCACAAGGATCGCCCCTCTCAGTGGTATTGTTCATGATCGCCTTCCAGCCCTTAAATAACATAATACTTAGACACAAGCAAATTAAAATTTCAATTTATGCAGATGATGCCATAATTTTAAGTTCAAAAAAATCCGTAATAAAATCAAAATTCGGAGTCACACCTCCGGTGCGACCCTTCCTGTAAATAAAACGCTGTACATACCCACCATTATCGTTCAATAACATAGATATAGAAAGCGTTTCTTTTATTAAAATTCTTAGCCTGACATTTATAAACGACTCACTTTTAAACAACATTGTTATGAACTTATAACTAAACTTACCAATAGACTAAGCATTTAATCATTCCACAACACTTATATAAGCGACGAGAGCTTTGATACTGTCCAAAATCAAGTATGGCATGCCCATCTATGACTTGTGCGCGCCGTCGAACTTAATAAAAATATTACCCTCATATTATGCTGCCGTCAGTCGTAATGCGCCATCGGCACAATTCCAACGACTCAAACTAAATGCCTCCTGGCCGAAGCTGGGTGTGTGCAAAGTTTCAATTCGATAGCTTTAAAACTGAGAGACTAGTTTGCATAGAAACAGACAGACGGACATGGCTATATCAACTCAGGAGGTGATCCTGATCAAGAATATATATGCTTTATAGGGTCGGAGATGTCTCCTTTACTGCGTTGCTTTGACCAAAATTATAATACCCTCTGCAAGGGTATAAAAAGAGAGAACGCTATAGTCGAGTGCCTCGACTATTAGATACCCGTTACTCAGCTAAACAACTTTGCCGGGCAATTGCAACTGTGTACAATGTAAATACATACATATGTATATGCTTACATACCCTGCAGTACCGTTCATCACCTTTTAATCGCTTTTTCATCACCAAAAATTCATCACTGCTGATTAATCGGCGATGAAACTTTATACAAATTAGTGATAATTTAACATTGGCATGTCCTAGGAGTTAATCAGTGAAAAATTCATCACTCTTTAATCAGTAATTCATCACTCTTTTTTCAGTTTTTCATCACTCTTTAATCGGTAATTCATCACTCCACTCCATTTTGTCAGCTCATTTTATGGGGAGAGAGACAGAGTAGGAGAGGGAGATGGAAACTTTTCTGCGTTGCCTACGATCGGGGACTGAGAGTTTCGGCTCTGCCTGCGCCGCACTCAGCTCTGCCGACTTTGCCTTTGGATCTGCCGGCGTCGCAGTCCGCTGCTGATTAAACAGTGATGAAATTTTGAAGTGATGAATTTCGGAACTGCAGGGTACATACACACATACGCCAGTGTTTGACTCAGAGCCAGGGCCGTAGCTAGAGCCTCGGGGGCCCTGGGGCAACAAGTAAATTTGGGGCCCCCTATACGGAAGTCTTTTGTCAAATTTTAAAATCGGCGGGGCCGTACTAGCATGGGGCAGGTGGGGCGGTGCCCAGGGCCCCGAAGGAAACGGCCCCGCCGATTTAAGACAAGACAAGGGGCCCCAAATCAAATATATAGCTTTATAGGGTCGGAGATGTCTCCTTTACTGCGTTGCTTTGACCAAAATTATAATACCCTCTGCAAGGGTATAAAAAGAGAGAACGCTATAGCCGAGTGCCGTTTCCCTTCGGGGCCCTGGGGCACCGCCCCACCTGCCCCATGCTAGCTACGGCCCTGCTCAGAACTCCAACTATTGTATTGCGCCATCTACCCCAAGACATTGGTACCACGAACCATGAAAGGCGGAAATGTAGGCGCTAGCCAGACTTAAGCGTTTAATGGGTTTTTGGGCGTTAGAGTGGGCGTGGCAAACTTTTGTTAGGCCAATCGATAGATATTGACGAAACAAATATATATCAATTAAAATTTTCATAATAGCATCAAAACTGTGACCACAGCTTGTGGCTTGTGGGCGTCAGAGGGGGCGTGGCACCATTTTGAAACAAACTTGCGCTGCGTAGGAACTCCTAAATTCTACATGCAAAATGCCAATCTTCTAGCTTTAATAGTTTCCGAGATCCCAGCGTTCATACGGATAGACTTACAGACGGACAGGCAGACGGACAGACGGACATGGCTAGATCGACTCGGCTAGTGATCCTGAACAAGAATATATATACTTTATAGGGTCGGAAACGCTTCCTTCTACCTGTTACATACTTTTGCACGAATGCAATATACCCTTTTACTCTACGAGTAACGGGTATAAAAACTCAACGTAGTTATCTCTAGAAACATATTAACTAATAATGGTTTTTTGATAATCAGACAGTTATTTTCCAAAAACTTTTTTTTTGGGGGCGCCTAGGGTTTTTTTTTGAAAGGGTTTTTTTTTCCCAATTAAATTTTTAAAAACAAAATGACTTTACAATTAGACCATAACTTTGAAAAATAACGAAAATAGTCCTTTTTTTGGCCGAATTAACACATAGTTCAAAGTCCGACGCCACAACCACATTTGCAGTGGTAGACAAACACGGTTTGATTGTTTCATGGGGTCAGCTACCTCACCACTTCTCGGTTTTTACTGCGGGAGCAGTAGCTATTATTAAAAATATGAAAAATATATCATGTGCAGTGATAGTCTGTCCATCCTGCTAGGAGTCCAAAACTTCTGCAACAACAACAACCTTTTATGCGAAATTCCACACGTCTGCATCAAAAATATAAGCAAAATTCAGATATTATAGAAATAAATGGGAACGAATCAGCCGACAGCAAAGTTAGCCGGTCGGGCTCTGTGCTACACAACTATAGCTGGAGTACAACAGGACATCTGAAAAAACATCAATAATATATTGTTCGACAAAAGACTGGTCGTCTTTTAAGCATTGGTATAAACTATTTAACCGATGTCCTTTGACAAAAAGGAAATCAAATTCCGTGTAACTCGATTAAAAACCGGACACACAAATTTAACACATAAGAACATTCTCAAACAAATATATATTAGATAAATGCGGACAATATCATATCCTCAGAACAAACCTCTTCGGTCTTACCCCGCCCTAAAAACTATTAGGTAACTTAACAAATGTAGAATTATTCATAAATTTAAATCGCCTATTAAATATACAATAGAATATTACACCTCTCATGACATGTTAAATCATAAATATATACAAGTTACCGAGTCGTTGGCCCCAATATCTAGTTACTCCTTTCTTTAAATTAGTTATAATATTTATACCCATTACTCGCAGAGTAAAAGGGTATATTGTATTCGTGCAAAATTATGTATCAGGTAGAAGGAAGCGTTTCCGACCCTATAAAGTATATATATTCTTGTTCAGGATCACAAGCCGAGTCGATCTAGCCATGTCCGTCTGTCTGTCCGTCTGTCTATCCGTCTGTCTGTCCGTCTGTCTGTCCGTCTGTCTGTCCGTCTGTCTGTCCGTCTGTCTGTCCGTCTGTCTGTCTGTCCGTCTGTCTGTCCGTCTGTCTGTCCGTCTGTCTGTCCGTCTGTCTGTCTGTCTGTCTGTCCGTCTGTCTGTCTGTCTGTCCGTCTGTCTGTCCGTCTGTCTGTCTCATCTGTCTGTCTGTCTGTCCGTCTGTCTGTCCCGTCTGTCTGTCCGTCTGTCTGTCTGTCTGTCTGTCTGTCTGTCTGTCTGTCTGTCCGTCTGTCTGTCCGTCTGTCTGCCGTCTGTCCGTCTGTCTGTCTGTCCGTCTGTCTGTCTGTCTGTCCGTCTGTCTCTGTCCTTTTATTAGAAAGCCAAATAAACGAATGCTTGGTATTTTTCCCTCTGACGAAACAAATACCTATCGATTGGCCTAATTAAAAATTTTAAGTCACGCCCTTCTAACGCCCAAAAACCCATTAAACGCTTAAGCCTGGCGCCTACTTTTCCGCCTTTCATGGCGCCATCTAACGGATGACTTTGGAACAGCTGGCCAAGGTGCTCAACTGAGTCAACGTTAATTCTCGATAAGGATTTCTATTAAAGGAAATTGCGATGGTTTTCATTTGTCAATACCGAACTATATCCCAAGAACTATGGAAATTAAATCAAGTTAGCCAAATTGGAGGTCTGAGTCAAACAATGGTGTATGTGTGTATGTATGTAAGCATATACATATGTATGTATTTACATTGTAGACAGTTGCAATTGCCCGGCAAAGTTACTCGTGTTGTGCAAACATTTAGACTTTAATATACATAATAGTAATTAAGAATGTATGTGTTTAGCCAATATACAGGGTTGCCCATATTCGACGGACCCATCTGACGACGCCATAACTTTTGACAGAGATGCCAGATCGCTTAATGACATACCGCGTTTGAAGCGTCAGTCCAAGCAGATTTTTACCATGGAACAATACACGCCACGCGAGCGCTCTGAAATAGTTGAAATTTACATTCAACAGAACAAGTCAATTGTGAAAACTCAACGTGCTTTTAAAAAATTAAAAAATGTGAAAAGTGCGCCTTCTAAGAACACCATTAAGCGTTTATACGAAAAATTTACGACTGGTGAGGCTCTTTCTAATCCGAAGAGGCCAAATAAAAGTCGACCAAGGCGATCGGACGAGAATATCGCTGCCGTACGAGCCAGTGTTGAGAGGTCCCCAAGAACATCCCAAAAACGCCGTTCTCAGCAGTTGGGCATGGCTCGGTCCACTTTACAACGGATTATTCGCGTTGATTTGCATTTGTTCCCGTACAAAATTCAATTGACGCAAAGATTGTTGCTTACGGACAAGCCTCGTCGATTGGAATGGGCCCAAAGAGTCATCGAAATGGCCAAAGATGACGATCAATTTTGGAACAAAATTATCATGTCCGATGAAGCCCATTTCACATTGAATGGGACCGTAAATAAGCAAAATTGCCGTATTTACGCCACTGAAAATCCTGAGAAGATTCAAGAAGTGCCTCTTCACGACGAAAAAGTCACAGTTTGGTGCGGCGTTAGTTCGAAAACGGTCATTGGGCCGTTTTTCTTCCAAAATGAAAATGGCCATGCTGTTACCATCAACCAGGAGCGTTATCGCGACATGATGACCAATTTTGTGATGCCAATTATTCGTCGAAAGCGTATGAGGCAGTTCTGGTTTCAACAAGACGGCGCTCCACCGCACACAAGTCGCATAACAATCGATTTTCTGAAGAAATTGTTTCCGGGCCGTTTGATGTCGAAAAGTGGTGATTTGGACTGGCCACCGCGTTCGCCCGATTTGACGCCGCCTGACTTCTTCTTGTGGGGATATTTGAAGTCAAGGTTTACGTTAACAAGCCAAGGACCCTAGAAGAGCTCAAGGACAACATTCGTGAAGAAATAGCCGCTATTCCGGCCGAAATGCTGGCGAAAACGATGGAAAATGCTGCAAAAAGGGCACAATACGCCATCAACGCCAGAGGCGGCCATTTGAAAGATATCATATTCAAAAATTGATGTAAACAAATCTACTTGGAACAAATTAAATGATTAAGATTGCCAACCGCCAAATTTTTATTTTTTTCTTTGATTTTTAAAAAAAAAACATGGGTCCGTCGAATATGGGCAACCCTGTATGTAAGTATGTATGTTTAATATTTCTATTCAATTTATTACAAGAAGGCATATTTATATTAAGTTGTTTAGCTGAGTAACGGGTATCTAATAGTCGACTATAGCGTTCTCTCTTGTTTAAATTCGATTTATGTAAAATAGTTAATACTAAATAAAAAAATATAAAAAAGACTTACATATGTCGATGCCTATACACAAATCACCCGAATTTTAACTATTAAAATGTTATCCAGGATGCTATTTCCAGGATTATAGACTAAACATAAACACGAGACACTGTCAAGACTCCAAGTCTAACCATTAATGCAATTTACTGGGAGGGTTCAACATAGGGGCGTTCTCGCAGTTCAAAATCCTTACGTTTTGGCACCAAATCTAATAAACAAAAACAGAAGAATGGAAAGCAAAAAGCTCACTTTAATAAGTTTAAGCTCACTCACAAAATAGTCAAAGTTTTAAATCCACTACACAAAATGTACGTTAACTTAAAGGAAAGCTAAAAAGCTCAAGATCAAGTCTTGATCGCCAATAAAGTTAGAATTAGAAAATGAGTTCAGCTAAAATATATTAATATAAAATAAATGATTTTTTATGTAAAATTTATGGTACAAACAAAGTTTGATTTCAAAGCAGAACAAGGAGAAACGATATATTCAAGTATAAAACACCCGGTACTAATTTATTTAATTATTTTGAAATTGTTTTTCAAAATAAATAAATACATTTTATAAAGCTCCATTTGCCGTACTACAATGCAAACACCAAAAGAAGAGAGCGAGTGCTGCTCAGCCCAATGTTAACAGTTTCTTCCGCCCACGTTTTCAAATATGCAATGACATTATAATTACTGACAAGAGTTAGAGAAGGTCTTGCTTCTAATAGCCAACTTGCCAGAAAAGATCCTGCGCTAAAAGTGAAGGCGCGCATAATCATTACCATTAGGACTTCTGCAGAATGTATAAGCTATAGGTAGATGAAACTAAAAGTTTGCATAAAAATCAGGAGAATTTCAACGTGAATAAAAAAGGCAAAGAAATTTTTGTTGAGGAGCGTAAAATTATTTTCCATTTTTTTTGGACGGATAATCCTAAAGGGCTATATGTGCTTTTGTTGTTAGACCCCACTCCTCTATCCAAAAAGTTATAAGCTCTTGCTAACCAACCGCGAACAGAAGACTATTATTAAGTCTATTCAGCTCAGTCCCAGGACTACAGCTACGCCGTGTCATAAAGAAGACTGAATACTATAGTAGAGTTTCCCGCAAAAGACTGTTGATTTCAGAAGTCAATAGCAAAAACGTTTTACCTTCGCTAATGAGTTTATTTCAAAGCCCCAAGCATTCTAGAATAAAGTTATATTTTCGGACGAAAGTAAACTCTGCATATTCGGAATCAAGGGAAAAGTCTTGGTATGACGGAAAAGCGGTTAAGCCTGCAAAAATAAAACTTAGTTTGCACGGTGAAAGAAGCTGAATTTTAGTTTATGGGTGTATAGCAGCAAGCGGCGTGTGAAAATTGACATTTATCGAAGCAATCATGGATCAAGGACTCGATATCAACATTCTTTAAAACAAGTTAAAGCAAAGTGCTGAATAATGGGGGTTGTAAAATGAATATTGGTTCCAGCATGACAATGAACCCAAGCACACTGCACAAAATACAAAGCTTTGGCTGCTGTATAATGTCGAAAATCAGCTGCGAACACCTCCCCAGAGTCCGGTTCTAAGTGTGGAATCCGGAAACTCAAAATAACATCAAAAAAATGATGAAGGATGTAATTGTGGACAAGTGGGGGAAAATCTACGGAGGAGACAAAAATTCCTATCGGCTCCATGCCGAAACGCGTTACGGAGGAACTGTAGAGAAAAGGATACCCCACAACATACTTAGAAGGATCTTCTTTTAAGTTAAAGTAAACGGTTCGCACTCTTTTGGGCGTACACTTTTTCTTAGTATTAAGTATAGCTCGCAAATAACTTTCAACCGTCTTTCGCTTTGCGGGCTGCACTTTAACAGAACTGAAAAAGACGATGCGCGTAAGTTAACAAACTGTTTATCAGTTGTTCCCAGTTTAAATATATTTAATTTAAAGTACACGTCTGTTCTCTTCAGTTTTCAAATTCAGAATAATTTTATTATGGCATGTGGGTCCAACTGGAAACTCAGCCCGGAAATATTTGTGTGTGTTAGTGCTTAAATGCTAACAAGTAGTTTTTCTAAGTACTGCTCGAGCGAGTGTTGTTGCTGACGGTGCAATTCTAGCAAAATATTATGTAGGGCGATGAACGGCTAGCTGCCGATCATCATCCAGATTCGAGGTAGCACGGGGAGGTTTAGGCGGCGGTACCAATGCAGTGAACGATTTCCAGTGAACAATTCATATATTTCACCGCAACTGATCCAGATATCTATACGGGTTCTCCGCAGGTATTGTTCCTTGCGTTGAAAACAAATATATGGTGGTCCTCTGGTGCTATTATCAATTCTGTCTCTTTAATGCCTATTGAATAGCAATTGGGTGATTTATTCTTCAGTATTTTAAATAGGCACTCCTCTCCTTTAACGGCGACTCCCAACTCCTAGCTTTCGCAAATATACACTTCTTTAAGTCTGTTACATTTCTTGTTGAAAAAACTTATCTTATCATTACTTATTGCTACGAATTTAGGGAATATTAGTAAATGTGTTTTGTTTATGGGTACCGGTACGACACGATATAATTGATATTCCGCTGTTTTTAATACCGGTACTCTTATACTTAGCAGAGCATTTATACAACATATCAGAAAGCATGTTACTAGCAAAGCTTCAAATTATTCCGAAACAGACATTTCTGTTTCATTAATTTGCCTCCCATTGTTAAGAGCTCATATATGTGCTCATTATATAAGATCTTAAGATTTTGATTACTCAAGAATTTCTCAATTCTATTTAACTCTGGTTCTGATAAAATAAACTTCGGAATAATTTGAAGCTTTGCTAGTAACATGCTTTTTGCTATGTTGTATAACATTTCGATATTATAGCTTATTCGGATTAAATACTGCAACATGTGAATTTCATTATGTTCTTGAGACAGTTCCCTAAATACATTATTCTTATAATTCTATATAAATAACTGAATATCTTTTTGCTCATTATTTATGTGTATCGTTATATTCTTGAACCTACTAAGAGTCCCTTGATAAAAGATTCTTTGTTCAGCTGCCTCCTCCGTCAAAATCTTTGTGCCGTTATTAAGCTTAATAATAACGCTTTTTAATTTAATCAGTTTATGGCAGAAATCTCATAAGCGAGAGTTCTCAATTCATCGAGGCCCAAGATGGAAGCACCGACGACTCTATAAAAGTGAAATTTGGCCGATTTAACAGCCGCCTCCCATAAATCACCGAAAGGTGGGGCACGCGGAAGTATGAACTTCCAATCAATCCCATCAGCTAAGCAGGAGGAAGCTCTCGAAGCCGTGTGGAGTTCGCTCAGAAATAGATCCTTCAGCTCGGTTAGCTCGCACTTAGCGCCGACAAAGTTCGTCGCATTGTCACTCTAAATAGTGCGCGGAGGGCCTCTCAGGCTGGTGAATCTTCTCAGCGCTGCGATGAAAAGCTGCGATGGCCTTCGTAGAGAAGCAAACGCGCGGAGTTCCACGGCCCACTTACCCGCCCAACCGACCGAGGGGCGCAGCCGGTATCGTACGGCACGATTCGCGATAAGATAGACGCGAGATAGGAAAATAAAGGTAAAGGTCCGGGGAAAAGTAATAGTTAGATCAATCTTGTGCCAATGAAGCAAGTATTAATCGTTTTAGGAGCGTCAGAGAGTCAAGATTTGAGATTACAGGAAAAAGTCTATTATAGTCAGAAAATAATACTCTGAAAGGCTCATGCAAGGCATAGTTAGATCTACAATGATTTAAAAATTAGGGGAATATAATTTCTAGTTAACCTACTTGGCACAGAAAAGTTTAGCCGACTTTACATGTCGGGGCAGTCAATATCACCATGTATAAGGATATAAATAAAGATAGTACCAAGCATCGTTCTAGGGAGGATAAATTAATCAAAATAAGTCTACTAGAATAAGAAGGTAAGTTAAGAATATATGAAAATATACGATGATTGCCTTGGTAACTGGATGATCCTTGGGTAACAATATCGGATGCTTACTATCGTAATCCAGGCTTGCATTCTGAAGTCACCCACCAACGCGAAGTAGTCCATCGGATCCGATTAATGGTCTCAGCGAAATCAGGTTGCTCTTCTGTGGACACGGCCTGTCCTGGCTAGGACATCCGTACTCCTTGCCTAAGTGAACCTGCTCCTCAGAAGAAGTACGGTCCCCAAATTGAGCTCCTCAACGGTAACACGGTTCCTTGAAGGTGAAGATTTTGCTCTGCAATTCGAAATGAATCGATTAAAGGAACGAAATACAAGCTGCAACTTATGAAGAGTTAAGGAATTTGCAGTTGATGGAAATGTCAGTGCAAACAGTTCAATTAGCGCTGTGGAAAGACGTTCTCGAAGATCATTAACTGCATTTGGAAGAGATGGTCATTTCGACGAGCTTTTCAGCAGGAATGAAGGCCCGTTAGCCCACAGGGAGTGCTCCAGCATTTCTCTCGGGTACAGCCTCGCGATACGACATCCGCCGGATTTGATCTTGTTGGAAAATGGTGCCAAGTCATGCCTTTTGTTATATCCTGAATTTTCAACAAATACGTTGAAATCCCTCGGAGGCTGCCGAATCCGCGCAAGTACGATAGACGAGTCAGACCAGCAATGAAAGTGGCATTCGAAATCGATGGTTTCCTTGACGCTTACGTTAAGCTCCGCCAATAAAAGCGCTCCGACAACTCCAATCTTGGAATTGTCAAAGCCTTTAAAGGGGCCACTCTCGACTTGGCGCAGAGTAAATGGGCCTTTGCTTCTCCATTCTCCTCCGACCGCAAGTATAAACACACTCCATAAGCCGCTATGCTAGCATCGCAAAATCCATGCAACTGGAGGGAAGCCTGAGGTTGCATTACGAAGTTTTTTTTTCTAGTTTTGGACGATCGATAACTGAGAGGTCAACTCCCCCCATGACGAAAGAATAGGCTCTGGTAATGTGTCATCCCAATCCACGTTAGCATTCCATAGGGATTGCAAAAAGATCTTGGCCTTTGTGACAATCGGTGTTATTAAACCGAACGGATCATAGAATTTGGCTATTGTTGAAAGTGCAATACGTTTGGTGACTCGATGATAAGTGAGAAAAGTTTAACATAAGTTAGTCAGAAGAAGGATCCCAGGCTAATCCCAGCGCCTTGGTAACAGCTGATCCGTCGTGAAATTGAATTAGCTGCTCCTTATCGCAGTCAGACTCTCCTTTGAGGGCGCGTGCATCATTCGAACACCATTTGCGGATTGGAAAGTGGCCTCGAGGCCAATAGCTCCTTCACCTGACGATGAATATCTCTAACCTCTTCAATTGACTCGCCACCAGTGATTAAATCATCCACGTAGAAGTCCCTACGAACAATTTTTGCTCCAATTGGAAACGATTCCTCCTCATCATAAGAGAGCTGATGCATGGCTCTAATAACCGATCGTTGTGATTGTTTGAAATAAGGGTCAGAGAGCGAAATGTTTTGTGGAATCCTTCATCCTGATTTATTTATGTTGAAATTTGGCTGATAATCAGTGATACTGTGAGTCACAACAGCTGTGAATGACGCACGATTGCGAAAAAATATCAACTGATTTATCAGAGTTCATAGAGGACTCACCGATCCGAGAAATGAGTGTATGCGAATGCCTATATTTCAAACTGACTAGCTAGGCTCGTAGTTATGAAGTTTAATTGAGAAGCAGAATCTAAGATTGCTCGACGGGCCTAAATGAACCAACCCTATTTATACCCGTTACTCGTAGAGTAAAAGGGTATATTGTATTCGTGCAAAAGTATGTAACAGCTAGAAGGAAGCGTTTCCGACCCTATAAAGTATATATATTCTTGATCAGGATCACTAGCCGAGTCGATCTAGCCATGTCCGTCTGTCCGTCTGTCTGTCCGTCTGTCCGTCTGTCTGTCCGTATGAACGCTGAGATCTCGGAAACTATAAAAGCTAGAAGATTGGCATTTTGCATGTACATTTTAGAAGTTCCTGCGCAGCGCAAGTTTGTTTCAAAATGGTGCCACGCCCCCTTTAACGCCCACAATCGCTTATATACGATTTTAAAAATTTAAATATTTCTGAAAAGTAATAATGCAGTTTTATTGTGTTTATCAATACCTATCGAAATGTAGAAGAAATTTTTCAAATCGGACCATTCGTTAAAAAGTTATGCGTGATCAAAGTTTCTATCTCCATCTCCCTCGCACTCCCTTTACCTGAGTAACGGGTATCTGATAGTCGGCGCACCCGACTATAGCGTTCTCTCTTGTTTTTACATAGACAATAGCAGTTAGCAGCAACACGTAATTTATTGGCACAATATTTGATGTATTTGGTGGAGGGTGCGATACCTGACGATCAGGTTGTGAGCATGACACTAGTGCTGATGGCTGAGAGCTCGAGAGTGGGTCTGATGATGGAGGTGGTGCGGATGAGTCAGGGGTCTTATGCAATAGTGAGTGGTGCTTTATGCGACAATATCTGCAATGAGTTGATTTACATTGCTGCAAACTATGCTTCTTGCGCTAACAGTTCAGACAAAGATGCATTTTCTGGGCTTCTCTAAATCGAAGATGCGGGCTCAAATTTAAAAATCGAGAGCACTTTGGCAAATAATGATCTCTCGCATCGCAAAATAGGCATATTGGATGATTTAAGTTAATAGAATACGCATTAAGTGCACTCCAAATTTTCCATCATCCTACACCTCCTCTCCATAGCAGTCCAGGAAGATAACTCAGCGATTGGCAAATCCTCTTCCCATTTTTCCCGAGTCCGTTGATCCAGCTTGTGAACGACGATATGAATCATTGGCGATATGTCATTTGGCGCGCCATTTTGAGGCCGAAACGCATTTTCTGGAGCAGCCATTTCTTAGTCGCACACAAAAAAATAAAAGAAAAATGTCCGAACCGGTTAAGAGGGGCGAAAACCTTTTAAATTTTGCCGCGAAAAATGCGCGGAACCAAGCGTCGTCGAAAACGCAACGGAACTTTGTTGTTGTTGTTGTTCCGCCTTATAACAGCGGACTTGAAATTATGTATATGTATGCACTATGCACTTTTAGAATAGTTAAATGTTATTTACCTTTTGTTAATAATTTGCAGCACAACACTGTTTTGATTTTTTCACAGCGCGAAATGTACAAAAAGATCAACGGCCTGCCGGCTTTTCACAGTGTAAAAACTCAAATGGCCAGCTGTGTGCACTTGTATGTAAGTCCGTGTGCTTGCGACCGAATGCCCGCAAACGACAGCGAAACGAAAATATATGGTTTAAACGATATTAAACAATAATAAAACCGAGTTGCCGAAGGCAAATAAAACAGCGATCAATATCAATTTGGGGGAAGACAACAAAAATGCCACCCTTATGTTATGTAATAATAACGCTTTTTAGTTTAATCAGCTTATGCACGTGTCGTGTTTATTCTTCCAGTCGAATCTGCACTGCTACAACCGAAAGCCTGGCTTCATATTTTAATTCGGGTTTTACAATGTAGTCGCTGAATAGGTAGCGCGACAGCTTAGCGAGATAATGCAAATAATAAAGAGGAGGTTCAGCCATACACCTATGCGCACTAGACTAGGTGCTGGCGGGCTGCTCCGAACAGATACACCATAAAAAACCTTACCAAATCGACTAAAAGAATCCATAGATACCCCAGCACAATATACCGCGTAATATATACATCAAAACTCAACTCCATTCCCTACCTTCCAATCACTAACAATAAATGTAAATCATTCAACATGCTTAACATCATCAAAGCAACCAACATCACCTTGTCAAAATACAATAAAAACACAACACCACCAACCATCAAATATTTCACACCATCAAATCCTCTTATCCAAACCACAACTTCGGATCCAAATCGGGAGACGTACCATCCTACAGCATGACAAGCGAAATAGAAACAATAAAACTAGGTCTCCTGCTCGCGAACTCATTCCACGAGTTCGGTCGTTCAGTCGGAGAGAAGCGTTCAGTTGCGCCTGCGCACCCAAAATGATGTAAAGACCCAGACATAAGTAAGAGTAAGTTCACACGAACTAAGCCACGTGCGCTGAGCTTGCACCTTTGGGTCAGCGATCATGGGAATGCAGAATAGCCAATTTCCAAATTGATTGAACTCGGCCAAGAGCATACAACAAAAACAAGAACTTGAATGCATTGGCCAATGACAATGAAATTTGGTCAACAGCGACAGCGAAGAAGAGCAGCATCCAATAATAATAAAGAACGTTAGCAGAAACGGCAGCAGCGGCAGAGACGATGGCAGCGATGGAACGACGCGTAGTCATAATGAATAATTGTTGAGCTTAATTAAAATCAGTTCTTAATCCAACTCAATAAAGTAAAGTGGATTTTCTATATATAAAAATAAAAATCAATCTTATAACTGGCGCCCGATTAAAAGCCGCGAAAGGAAAAGACGTTCCGCGTCTCGCAAAGTTCGGCTAATCCGTGAGAAGTTAAAAGAAAAATCTGAGACCCGGAAGTGCAAAAGTGCCGCAAAAACGCCACAATATTGTCGCTCATGACAAACAGACTTGTGGATTAATCAGGTCAAAAACTTATCGCCGTGATCCTTTTAGTATCCGTTCGGAAGGAACGCGAATAAGGTACAGAGAAGGCCCCCTAGTAAGCCCGCACTCAAGAGAGATCGCTGCAGCGTGGGATAAACCGGAATTTGCCGATCCTGTCGTCACGAGAGCACGCCGAATTATGTTATTACTGTAAGAATAGTTTTAAGCAACCTATCAAAGGAAAGAAATTTAAATTGAAAAATATTAAAAATATTATCCAAAAGGAAATTAAGAAATTAAGCTTTAAAAAAAAATCCACAGAACAATTGAAAAATTCACACCATAATCAGAGACCCACACTATATAAGGTAACAAACTTCCGAATTTTGAGTAATCAAAACTAAAACTTAAGCTCAGCCGTTTATTGCTCATATATCCCAAAAGACTAAGAAAGATTTAGCAGATAGCCTTGCGAACCTTGTTGTACCTTCGTCAGTTAGTAACGCACAAACAACCACGCGAATCATGACCGATAGAGACATCGAGGAAAACATTAAAGGCAAGTCTGAGTAGCCTAGTAAAAGAAATACTTAATCCCAATAAGGATTTTTAAAAGTATACATACCAAACAATTAAAAGATAATTAACGCTCAATCTTAGTGACATAGATGAATTACCAGACATCGTGCGGACACTTAGAGATTTTTCGGGAAACAAAAGCGAATATTCTTCATAGAAAAAAAGTGTAGAAAGGGTGTTAAAAATCTACGAAATGAGAATCGGCTCACCAAAATATTATGGAATTTTATTAGCAATCCGAAACAAAATCATCGGACAAGCAGACGCAGTACTAGAATCCTATAATACCCCCTTAGATTGGACAGCTATCTCAAAATGTCTAACAGCGCATTTTGCTGACAAACGTGACCTAAAGACTCTCGAATATCAGCTTTATGCTCTTAATCAAGGTAGCGATAGTATAGTCGATTATTATCAAGCAGTGTAACAACAGCTATCACTAATCCTAAACCAAATTGGCAACTTAGATGCCTCACAAGAAACTGTGCACTCTCTGACAGTCATGTACAGAGAAAAAGCCTTGGACACCATTGTCAGAGGCCTCAACGGAAACTTATCACAACTACTGGCCATTAAAGAGCAACATGATTTAGGACACGCCCTACATCTGTGCAGTCTACTTGAGAATCAGAACACTAGGAATAATCAGACACCAAAAACTCCATATTTAGGGAAGGCACCTTTATTACCACCCAAACTCCAACAGCCATATAGGATGGTAGCCGTCAAACAAGTCAACCCAAGCCAAATGCAGAGGGTACCCGTAGCTGGAACAACCCCAATTACCCAGACTAACCAATTTAAATCTTATAAACAACCCTATACAGATCAGGCCAGTGCAGTAGAATCCTACAGCACCCCAAAAACCTCCCCCACGATCCCAACCGAATCCGGTACCTATGGAGGTCGTTCAGTCAGTTCGCTCGCGTCATATAAATTATATGAACAGGCCGGCAACTAATGATTATGCAGGGAAAAGACCTCTCAGTGCTTCCAAAGTTACAAACACTAATAAAATGCCACGGCAATTCCATATTCAGCCAGAGACAGAAAGCACCGCACAACAAAATTCAGAAGAAACTACACGAAGCCCAGAGCAAGAGTATTATCGGTTGGTAGAAGAAAATAATGTAAACGAGCTTCAGGAAAAATATGTATGGCAAAACGATACTGAGCAGCAGGAATACATAGATATGTCCGAGATTTATTTTTTAGAATAAATCGTTCCTCATTACCTTACTTTAAAGTAATCACGGGGAACGGAAAAATCCTAAAATTTTTAATAGACACGGGCTCAAATCAAAACAAGAGAGAACGCTATAGTCGGGTGCCCCGACTATCAGATACCCGTTACTCAGGTACAGGGAGTGCGAGGGAGAAGGAGATAGAAACTTTGATCACGCATAACTTTTTAACGAATGGTCCGATTTGAAAAATTTCTTCTACATTTCGATAGGTATTGATAAACATAATAAAACTGCATTTTTACTTTTCCGAAATATTTAAATTTTTAAAATCGTATATAAGCGATTGTGGGCGTTAAAGGGGGCGTGGCACCTTTTTGAAACAAACTTGCGCTGCGTAGGAACTCCTAGTATCTGCATGCAAAATGCCAATCTTCTAGCTTTTATAGTTTCCGAGATCTCAGCGTTCATACGGACAGACAGACGGACAGACAGACGGACATGGCTATATCGACTCGGCTAGTGACCCTGATCAAGAATATATATACTTTATAGGGTCGGAAACGCTTCCTTCTAGCTGTTACATACTTTTGCACGAATCCAATATACCCTTTTACTCTACGAGTAACGGGTATAATTATATTAAAAACCAATTAGTACCAAAACCAAAACAAAATGAGAAAAATTTTTCCGTTAGCTCAGTCGGAGGTACAACTAAAATAACACAACATGCAATACTTAAGCTCCCTAAAATTTCAGATTCACCCATGAATTTTTTTTGCTAGAATCATTAAAAACCTTTCACGGTATACTGAGCATTGACACAATGAAAAGCCTAGGAGCCATTATAGATGTGAAGAACTATACATTAATTCTCGGAAATAAACGCAAAATTAAAATTCACCAATTAGCAACAAAAGCAGTAAATACCATTGGACCGCAAATCAGCCATATGACCGAGTCTCAAAAATCAATTATAAATCTCCTCGTACAACTAAAGTAGTAGGTGAGATCAGAACTACGTCCGATTTCCCAGTTTACGGAAAACATTACCTATACCCAATATCTTTAAAACAGGAAGTAGAAAAACAAATAAAAGAGATGCTAAAAGATGGCATTATAAAACCTTCAAGATCGCCATATAATGCACCAGTATGGGTAGTTCCGAAAAAGTCCGGTCAGTCGGAAAAAAAATGTACAGATTAGTAATCGATTATAGGAAACTTAATGAAGTTACTATCTCAGATCGGTATCTGATCCGTGAGATAAGCAATATTGTTGCACAACTTGGGGACAACAAGTATTTTTCGGTATTGGACCTTAAGAGTGGTTTTCACCAAATACCATTGAAAGACACGGACATAGAGAAAACAGTATTCGCTGTAAACGGCGGAAAATATGAGTTTACGAGACTTCCGTTCGGTCTAAAAAATTCCCCATCCATTTTCCAAAGAGCTTTAGATGACATTCTGAGAGAGTACATAGGGAAAATTTGCTATATATACGTAGACGACATCAAAGTCTTTAGCAAAAATGAAGTAGATCACGGTCAAAATCTCGAAAAGGTATTTTCAACCCTACAAAACGCAAACATGAGAGTCCAAATAGAGAAATGCCATTTTTTCAAAAACGAAGTAGATTTCTTGGGGTATACAATATCAGAAAATGGAGTTAAAACAAATACAGAAAAAATAAAAGCGATTACAAAATTTCCGGTCCCGAAAACATTAAAAGATCTTCGTTCTTTCCTGGGCATGACAGGTTATTATAGGCGGTTTATAAAAGATTATGCAAAAATAGCAAAGCCCTTAACTATTCTCCTAAGAGGCGAAGAAGGCCGTATATCTAAGACCAAGTCAAGCAAAACTGCTATTAACCTAATCAAAGATGCGATTACAGCATTCGAGAAACTTAAAAATACCCTCGTCTCCAGGGATGTAACCCTTTCATATCCAGATTTCGGAAAAGAATTCCAGTTGACTACCGATGCTTCAAGCTAGGCAATAGGCGCAGTATTGGAACAAAATCATCATCCTGTCAAAAACCGAAGAAAACTATGCAACCAACGAAAGAGAGATGCTTGCTATAGTTTGGGCTTTCCAGAGCTTAAGACATTACCTTTACGGGTATTCGAAGGTGGTAATATACACGGATCACCAACCCTTGAGTTTTTCAAATAGCGTAAATAATCATAACGCTAAACTAAAACGCTGGAGAGATCTCATTGGCGAGTATAACCACGAGATCAGGTATAAGCCCGGAGTAGCTAACGTAGTAGCGGATGCGCTATCCCGAGAGCCCATAGAGAAGCAAAAGAAAATAAAATACAAATTTTAAAAAATTATTTTTTTCCACAAGCAATAAAGAAAATCCAAGCAATAGTTCAAGTCTGTCAAACTTGTAAAGAATCAAAATATGATAGTCACCCCCCAAGAGGAGAAATCCAACCAACCCCCATTCCTAATTATCCAGGAGAAATAGTTCACATTGATATTTATATTACAGAAAAACATAGAATCTTAACAGGTATTGACAAATTTTCTAAATGTGCTCAAATAAAAATTTTAGAGTCAAGGGCATCTGAAGATATTAAAAATCCGTTGAGGGAGATGTTGATTGCTTTCGGTATGCCGAAATGGATAATAATGGACAACGAACGCTCATTAGGCTCAGCAGCAATCAAGTTCATGTTAGAAGATGTAACAAAAGAAAGCCCCATAAATATATTTTTTAGAAGCACAATCTCCAGTTCAGCAGAAGAAGTTAAACAGAAAATCCAGAAGAAACAAACAGCCGACCTCGAATATCACAATCGAGGCAAAATACAACCAAAACTTTTTAAACCTGATGATGTAGTCCACGTAAAAATAGATAAAAGGTTAGGAATTAAACTTACACCTAGATACAAAGCTGAGAAAGTGGCAGAAAACAAAATGACCACTATTAAAACACAAACCGGAAAAATCATACATAAAAATAATATAAGAACATAATTTTTCAGGCTATTTCTACCAACATGCCTGGGCATAACCACAGTCCTCGACTATTCCAACTCACAAATCATCTCACTCGAAACCGGATTAGCGGCTAAGCAACACGGAACATTTAAAATCATCCACATATTTAACTTACACAGCTATGAAGAAACTCTGGCGTAGGTAGAAGATTCATTTCATTCACTTACCTCATCTCATCCTACGATTTAAAACAGATTCATACTGATTTACGCATTCTTCAAACACAAAAAAGACAAAAAAGGGCAATAGAAGCAATAGGTACTGCATGGAAATGGCTGGCGGGATCACCAGACCACCACGACTACAAAATCTTAGAAAATAAGATAAATGAGCATTTAGAAAACAACGATAAACAAGTAGTAATTACCAAATTAATTAATCAAAAAATTAACCAACTTACTAATGCAACTAACGCAATATTTAAAGTTACCCAGAGCTCGGAAGAAATCGTAAAGCAGAAAGCAAATATTTTAAAGTATAAAATTCAATTAATAAAAGAAGAAATAACCAATATAATATACGCAATTACATGGGCCAAATCTAACACAATAAACTCTTTTGTATTCACAGTGGAAGTGGAAGATAACTTTAAAAAGGAAAACGACTTATTTTTTAACATAGAGGAATTATTGGAATTTGCTAAAATTAAGTAAGCCACAAATGGCAACGACCTCATCTATATTATTAGCCTCCCAACTATTAAAACAGATAATTGTAGAACTTTAAAAATTAAAGCAATAAAAAAGCCCAAATAATCAATGATATAAAATACGAAAATTTGTTAGAATGTAAGAGACAATTATTTGCAATTAAAAAACCTTGCGAATCCCATAATGATAAGACAATTTGTAATTCAAAAATTTGTTAGATTTAAGCAATGATACTTGCGTAAACGCTCTTCTGAACCTTCGAAAACAAGAATGTAAGATGATCAATAATCAACACATCCCAGATTTCGAGGAAATACTGCCAGGCACCATACTACTGAACGACTTAAATGGGCCAGTCTCGCTAGACGAAAAACTTCTACAACTGCAAGGCTCCTTCGTAATACAATACCGTAATTCAACAATAACTATTGGCGAAACTACTTACAAATTTCTTATTCAAACTAATGGGAGAAAAGACGAAGTTATAGAAAGTTCACTCATTACAAATGGTCAAGGAACTCAATATTTACAACACAAAAGCGCAGGAAAAACTAACAAGCAAGACAACTATAGTTCCGTTAGCTACGGTTCAGTCATCATTCTACTTCTACTATTCACGGAACTCCTACGAAGACGTAAGTAAACGGAAAGTACATCAGCTTCCGTACCAGAAACGCAAGAAAAGCCCCCACATTTCGGACCTATACTCTACGTCGTTGCGACCGAAGACAATCGCGTTTAAGGAGGGAAGAGTTATCACCCAAAATTATATAAAGACCCAGACATAAGTAAGAGTAAGCATTGATTGCACAACAAATGCCCTCAATAAAGTTCACACGAACTAAGCCACGTGCGCTGAGCTTGCACCTTTCGGACAGCGATCATGGGAATGCAGAATAGCCAATTTCCAA
This sequence comes from Drosophila carrolli, assembly GCA_018152295.1. Lineage (NCBI taxonomy): Eukaryota > Metazoa > Arthropoda > Insecta > Diptera > Drosophilidae > Drosophila > Drosophila carrolli. The sequence goes on along the minus strand of JAECXJ010000291.1, from coordinate 684,668 downwards.
AGTTGATCAAACTCGGCCAAGTGCATACAACAAAAACAAGAACTTGAATGCATTGGCCAATGACAATTAAATTTGGTCAACAGCGACAGCGAAGAAGAGCAGCAGCCAATAATAATAAAGAAAGTTAGCAGAAACAGCAGCAGCGGCAGAGACGGTGGCACTGATGCAACGAGTCATAATAAATAATTGTTTAGCTTAATTAAAATCAGTTCTTAATCCAACTCAATAAAGTAAAGTTGATTTGTTTATATAAAAACTAGCAGTGTGCCCGCAGCTTCGCTTGAGATGTCTTATGTTTGCATTATTTCTGTCTCCATACAGGAAGCTCTTAAATATTAAGACAATATTTTTTAAATAGTGCAATTGATGCAATGTTTATATCGAATAATAAGATCGAAAACTACAAAAACGCATTTATATATGTACAAAATGCAATTATGCTAATTGGTATATCACAACTGCACATTATTAATAAATAACCAAATATTCATCTATATATATAAAACTGTTCATTGAAAACTAAGAATCAAAGCACAGCCTAAACTAATTAAATGACCATATTAAAATTTTTTACCATTCAATTCTTATAACACTAAACTGATTTGCTAAGATTTATTTTGGCCACAAACATGCCTCCATTTTCTTTCAGTGGCAAAAAACCCCCAATTTCTATAAAATTCTAGACGCTAAACGCGTTAATCAATTGATGCGATTTTTGGCCAAAATTTAGTACTCTACATAATAAAGATTCTATTTAATTTAATATTGGATATTTAAATGTTTACTATTTTTTATCGATTTTTGAAAATCTAAGAATCTTCCTCATTTTTTCCTATCGGCAAAAAAACACTGATCTAAGTCAATTAGCAATATGCAAATTTATGGAGGGAATCCTGATACTTTAAGGATTCATATGGTGGTTTTACTGAAGCTCTAGGTCAATTCTAAAAAAAGTTACATTAGCCTAAAGTAGGAATAATAATTCCAACAAATTATACACAATCATTTATCACCGAATGCATTCTCTCTCTCTCTCTCTCTCTCTCTGACTCTGCGTACTACAATAATTGACCGGCGGCTGATTTTGATTTCTTTTTAAAACTTTAAATTAAGAACTTAAAACTAAATTAAACTTAACAATAAATTAAAATTAAATTATACCAGCAACACACACGAATAAACCCCGTCAAAGCGTTCAAGCCGCTGGGTTTTGTGAAAAGGGCAGGGGGGCAGTTATCATCATCATCTATCATCCCTAAAGATTATAAAATGAAAGACCGATTTTTAAAGGGATACGGCCACAGCCCAAACCGTAAGAGCAAGAGCAGCCAAATTTTTTCACAGTATTCCAATGGGGCGTGGGCGCCCACTACGATCCGATATGTCCCCCAGTGGCCCCAAACAGCTCCAACATCCATTATTCTGAGCAAAAAAGTTGATGTATTTAAGCTTAACTTCTAAAGTGGTTGGAATTTCGATATTTGGTTTTTTCCGAATTTTAGGTTTTGAATCGATATCCCCCATAATTTGGGGGCATTTAAAATTAACTTTTCGCTTTAAAACATCTAAACTGCTGCTCCGATCAAGATGATTTTTCGCTCAATAGTTATTCTATGGCCCAAATGCTTATGTTTAATTTTTCAAGTTTTTAAGATTTTTTAAGTATTTTTAACGAATTTATTTAGATTTTCTAAGTTATTGCGTTGCATTTTGCGGGAGCCTGTCGAGAGAGCGAAACCCAGAGAGCGGATGCCAAGAGGGGAAAGAGGCAATTTAAGTTAAATTTGTTTTGGATTTTAAAAACTTAAACTGCTGCTCCGATCAATATGATTTTCGATCAATAGTCAGTCCTGTGGATCAAATGCTTAGGTTTTATTTTTCATTTTATAGCAGAAGTAAGAGCCTTATTTAATTTCCACCATGGACGAAAATAGAAAATTACTACAAATTCTGTAAGCAAAGCCAAAATGTTTCCAAGTTAAATATTAATCTTAAGATTCGAACTTTTGGCCAAATACGTATGTACATATGTATATTTGGATATGTTTTGATTTGCTTATATGTACAATACATGTACATACACACAATGTGTGTGTATGTTTCTATTCGAAAGTAGATAGCCTGCAGTACCGTTCATCACCTTTTAATCGCTTTTTCATCACCAAAAATTCATCACTGCTGATTAATCGGCGATGAAACTTCATACAAATTAGTGATGAATTTAACATTGGCATGTCCTAGAAGTTAATCAGTGAAAAATTCATCAGTCTTTAATCAGTAATTCATCACTCTTTTTTCAGGTTTTCATCACTATTTAATCAGTAATTCATCACTCTTTGAACAGCGTTTACTGATGAACATGCGATGAACGAGTGATTAAAATGCGATGAAATAGTGAATAACGAGTTATGAATTACTGATTAAAGAGTGATGAATTAATCACATTTTCATCAGTGATTCATCACTCTTTAATCAGTAATTCATCGCTTTTCCATCTCATTTTCATCGCTTTTTTTTCATCAGTAAAATTCATTCAGTAAATTTTCATATAAATTTCTTTTTATTTTATTACATTATTTCATTATTATTTCATTTATTTCATTACATATAACTAATTAATTTAACTTAATTCAATCTACATATGTACGTTTTCAGTTGTCTCGGAAGTGTTGAGGAAGTGTTCCTGACCAAGTATATCTAAAATAGAAAAATTATTATAAAATATATAAAAACTTACTGCGTTTCTTGTTTTGCCGCCGGCCAAGTCCAGCTTAGTTTATGCTGGCCCAACAGTTTTATTATAAGCTTCGCCTTAAATAATGAATAAATATATTAGCAGTATATGTAGATACAGTTCAAAATAATTAATAAAATAACACTTACCTAAATTTCTGATAAATTTAGTTACAAAATTTCACAAAAAATCTCAGCTTCGATCTGTTCTCTCCGTTATCTCAAATGCAAGTGCACGTAAAAACCGCGAAAACAACTTCACTTGAAAACAAGGGCGCCGTTAATCCTGTTGTTCTTTCCTTTGCCTAATTTGTCTTTACCTGTTTCGCTTCGCGTCAAAGCAGGGTATATAAAAGCATGTCCGACTATGAAATTCACTAAAAAAGGAATCCATACCTTTCAAAACTATCATAATAATTTTATTTTTAAAAAGTATTTCCATAAAATAATATAATTAATAAGAATCAACGACTACAATACAAAAATTATGCTAATTTATTTTCAAGGGTGTATAAAGGTCGATCTGATTTTAATACATTGTCCTCCAGCTCTCAGCTCATTTTATGGGGTGAGAGACAGAGTAAGAGAGGGAGATGGAAATTTTTCTGCGTTGCCTACGATCGGGAACTGAGAGTTTCGGCTCTGCCTGCGTCGCACTCGGCTCTGCCGACTTTGCCTTTGGCTCTGCTGGCGTCGCAGTCCGCTGCTGATTAAACAGTGATGAATTTTTGTAGTAATGAATTTCGGAACTGCAGGGTGTGCGCTCACATGTTCAGTGTCAGTCTTGTCGGTGTGTTAAGTATAGTATCCCTGCAGTACCGTTCATCACCTTTTAATCGCTTTTTCATCACCAAAAATTCATCACTGCTGATTAATCGGCGATGAAACTTTATACAAATTAGTGATGAATTTAACATTGGCATGTCCTAGGAGTTAATCAGTGAAAAATTCATCACTCTTTAATCAGTAATTCATCACTCTTTTTTCAGTTTTTCATCACTCTTTAATCAGTAATTCATCACTCCACTCCATTTTGTCAGCTCATTTTATGGGGAGAGAGACAGAGTAGGAGAGGGAGATGGAAATTTTCTGCGTTGCCTACGATCGGGGACTGAGAGTTTCGGCTCTGCCTGCGCCGCACTCAGCTCTGCCGACTTTGCCTTTGGCTCTGCCGGCGTCGCAGTCCGCTGCTGATTAAACAGTGATGAAACTTTGAAGTGATGAATTTCGGAACTGCAGGGTACATACACACATACGCCAGTGTTTGACTCAGAGCCAGGGCCGTAGCTAGAGCCTCGGGGGCCCTGGGGCAACAAGTAAATTTGGGGCCCCCTATACGGAAGTCTTTTGTCAAATTTTAAAATCGGCGGGGCCGTTTCCCTTCGGGGCCCTGGGGCACCGCCCCACCTGCCCCATGCTAGCTACGGCCCTGCTCAGAACTCCAACTATTGTATTGCGCCATCTACCCCAAGACATTGGTACCACGAACCATGAAAGGCGGAAATGTAGGCGCTAGCCAGACTTAAGCGTTTAATGGGTTTTTGGGCGTTAGAGTGGGCGTGGCAAACTTTTGTTAGGCCAATCGATAGATATTGACGAAACAAATATATATCAATTAAAATTTTCATAATAGCATCAAAACTGTGACCACAGCTTGTGGCTTGTGGGCGTCAGAGGGGGCGTGGCACCATTTTGAAACAAACTTGCGCTGCGTAGGAACTCCTAAAATCTACATGCAAAATGCCAATCTTCTAGCTTTAATAGTTTCCGAGATCCCAGCGTTCATACGGATAGACTTACAGACGGACAGACAGACGGACAGACGGACATGGCTAGATCGACTCGGCTAGTGATCCTGAACAAGAATATATATACTTTATAGGGTCGGAAACGCTTCCTTCTACCTGTTACATACTTTTGCACGAATGCAATATACCCTTTTACTCTACGAGTAACGGGTATAAAAACTCAACGTAGTTATCTCTAGAAACATATTAACTAATAATGGTTTTTTTGATAATCAGTAACGAGTTATGCTGTTCACCGCAAAACCTTTTTTCTTGGGGGCGCCTACGGAGCTTTGCTGCGAACGGCTGTTTTTTTTCCGATTTGAATTTTTAAAAACATAGTTTAAATGTTGTACTTTGATACGCTTATTACAAATTAGATCTGACATTAACCGTATCGTGTGACAAAATTAACGAAAATAGTCCTTTTTTTTGGCCGAATTAACACATAGTTCAAAGTCCGACGCCACAACCACATTTGCAGTGGTAGACAAACACGGTTTGATTGTTTCATGGGGTCAGCTACCTCACCACTTCTCGGTTTTTACTGCGGGAGCAGTAGCTATTATTAAAAATATGAAAAATATATCATGTGCAGTGATAGTCTGTCCATCCTGCTAGGAGTCCAAAACTTCTGCAATAACAACAACCTTTTATGCGAAATTCCACACGTCTGCATCAAAAATATAAGCAAAATTCAGATATTATAGAAATAAATGGGAACGAATCAGCCGACAGCAAAGTTAGCCGGTCGGGCTCTGTGCTACACAACTATAGCTGGAGTACAACAGGACATCTGAAAAAACATCAATAATATATTGTTCGACAAAAGACTGGTCGTCTTTTAAGCATTGGTATAAACTATTTAACCGATGTCCTTTGACAAAAAGGAAATCAAATTCCGTGTAACTCGATTAAAAACCGGACACACAAATTTAACACATAAGAACATTCTCAAACAAATATATATTAGATAAATGCGGACAATATCATATCCTCAGAACAAACCTCTTCGGTCTTACCCCGCCCTAAAAACTATTAGGTAACTTAACAAATGTAGAATTATTCATAAATTTAAATCGCCTATTAAATATACAATAGAATATTACACCTCTCATGACATGTTAAATCATAAATATATACAAGTTACCGAGTCGTTGGCCCCAATATCTAGTTACTCCTTTCTTTAAATTAGTTATAATATTTATACCCATTACTCGCAGAGTAAAAGGGTATATTGTATTCGTGCAAAATTATGTATCAGGTAGAAGGAAGCGTTTCCGACCCTATAAAGTATATATATTCTTGTTCAGGATCACAAGCCGAGTCGATCTAGCCATGTCCGTCTGTCTGTCCGTCTGTCTATCCGTCTGTCTGTTCGTCTGTCTGTCCGTCTGTCTGTCCGTCTGTCTGTCCGTCTGTCTGTCCGTCTGTCTGTCCGTCTGTCTGTCCGTCTGTCTGTCCGTCTGTCTGTCTGTCCGTCTGTCTGTCTGTCTGTCTGTCTGTCCGTCTGTCTGTCCGTCTGTTGTCCATCTGTCTGTCCGTCTGTCTGTCCGTCTGTCTGTCCGTCTGTCTGTCTGTCTGTCTGTCTGTCTGTCTGTCTGTCTGTCTGTCTGTCTGTCTGTCTGTCTGTCTGTCTGTCTGTCTGTCTGTCCGTCTGTCTGTCTGTCCGTCTGTCTGTCTGTCTGTCTGTCCGTCTGTCTGTCCGTCTGTCTGTCCGTCTGTCTGTCCGTCTGTCTGTCCGTCTGTCCGTCTGTCCGTCTGTCTGTCCGTCTGTCTGTCTGTCCGTCTGTCTGTCCGTCTGTCTGTCCGTCTGTCTGTCTGTCCGTATGAACGCTGAGATCTCGGAAACTATAAAAGCTAGAAGATTGGCATTTTGCATGTAGATTTTAGGAGGTCTTACGCAGCGCAAGTTTATTTCAAAATGGTGCCACGCCCCCTCTGACGCCCACAAGCCACAAGCTGTTCCCACAGTTTTGATGATATTATGAAAATTTTAATTGATAGGTATTTGTTTCGTCAATACCTATCGATTGGCCTAATAAAAGTTTGCCACGCCCCCTCTAACGCCCAAAAACCCATTAAACGCTTAAGCCTGGCGCCTACTTTTCCGCCTTTCATGGCGCCATCTAACGGATGACTTTGGAACAGCTGGCCAAGGTGCTCAACTGAGTCAACGTTAATTCTCGATAAGGATTTCTATTAAAGGAAATTGCGATGGTTTTCATTTGTCAATACCGAACTATATCCCAAGAACTATGGAAATTAAATCAAGTTAGCCAAATTGGAGGTCTGAGTCAAACAATGGTGTATGTGTGTATGTATGTAAGCATATACATATGTATGTATTTACATTGTAGACAGTTGCAATTGCCCGGCAAAGTTACTCGTGTTGTGCAAACATTTAGACTTTAATATACATAATAGTATTTAAGAATGTATGTGTTTAGCCAATATATGTAAGTATGTATGTTTAATATTTCTATTCAATTTATTACAAGAAGGCATATTTATATTAAGTTGTTTAGCTGAGTAACGGGTATCTAATAGTCGACTATAGCGTTCTCTCTTGTTTAAATTCGATTTATGTAAAATAGTTAATACTAAATAAAAAAAATATAAAAAAAGACTTACATATGTCGATGCCTATACACAAATCACCCGAATTTTAAGTATTAAAATGTTATCCAGGATGCTATTTCCAGGATTATAGACTAAACATAAACACGAGACACTGTCAAGACTCCAAGTCTAACCATTAATGCAATTTACTGGGAGGGTTCAACATAGGGGCGTTCTCGCAGTTCAAAATCCTTACGTTTTGGCACCAAATCTAATAAACAAAAACAGAAGAATGGAAAGCAAAAAGCTCACTTTAATAAGTTTAAGCTCACTCACAAAAATAGTCAAAGTTTTAAATCCACTACACAAAATGTACATTAACTTAAGGGAAAGCTAAAAGCTCAAGATCAAGTCTTGATCGCCAATAAAGTTAGAATTAGAAAATGAGTTCAGCTAAAATATATTAATATAAAATAAATGATTTTTTATGTAAAATTTATGGTACAAACAAAGTTTGATTTCAAAGTAGAACAAGGAGAAACGATATATTCAAGTATAAAACACCCGGTACTAATTTATTTAATTATTTTGAAATTGTTTTTCAAAATAAATAAATACATTTTATAAAGCTCCATTTGCCGTACTACAATGCAAACACCAAAAGAAGAGAGCGAGTGCTGCTCAGCCCAATGTTAACAGTTTCTTCCGCCCACGTTTTCAAATATGCAATGACATTATAATTACTGACAAGAGTTAGAGAAGGTCTTGCTTCTAATAGCCAACTTGCCAGAAAAGATCCTGCGCTAAAAGTGAAGGCGCGCATAATCATTACCATTAGGACTTCTGCAGAATGTATAAGCTATAGGTAGATGAAACTAAAAGTTTGCATAAAAATCAGGAGAATTTCAACGTGAATAAAAAAGGCAAAGAAATTTTTGTTGAGGAGCGTAAAATTATTTTCCATTTTTTTTGGACGGATAATCCTAAAGGGCTATATGTGCTTTTGTTGTTAGACCCCACTCCTCTATCCAAAAAGTTATAAGCTCTTGCTAACCAACCGCGAACAGAAGACTATTATTAAGTCTATTCAGCTCAGTCCCAGGACTACAGCTACGCCGTGTCATAAAGAAGACTGAATACTATAGTAGAGTTTCCCGCAAAAGACTGTTGATTTCAGAAGTCAATAGCAAAAACGTTTTACCTTCGCTAATGAGTTTATTTCAAAGCCCCAAGCATTCTAGAATAAAGTTATATTTTCGGACGAAAGTAAACTCTGCATATTCGGAATCAAGGGAAAAGTCTTGGTATGACGGAAAAGCGGTTAAGCCTGCAAAAATAAAACTTAGTTTGCACGGTGAAAGAAGCTGAATTTTAGTTTATGGGTGTATAGCGGCAAGTGGCGTGTGAAAATTGACATTTATCGAAGCAATCATGGATCAAGGACTCGATATCAACATTCTTTAAAACAAGTTAAAGCAAAGTGCTGAATAATGGGGGTTGTAAAATGAATATTGGTTCCAGCATGACAATGAACCCAAGCACACTGCACAAAATACAAAGCTTTGGCTGCTGTATAATGTCGAAAATCAGCTGCGAACACCTCCCCAGAGTCCGGTTCTAAGTGTGGAATCCGGAAACTCAAAATAACATCAAAAAAATGATGAAGGATGTAATTGTGGACAAGTGGGGGAAAATCACTACGGAGGAGACAAAAATTCCTATCGGCTCCATGCCGAAACGCGTTACGGAGGAACTGTAGAGAAAAGGATACCCCACAACATATTTAGAAGGATCTTCTTTTAAGTTAAAGTAAACGGTTCGCACACTTTTGGGCGTACACTTTTTCTTAGTATTAAGTATAGCTCGCAAATAACTTTCAACCGTCTTTCGCTTTGCGGGCTGCACTTTAACAGAACTGAAAAAGACGATGCGCGTAAGTTAACAAACTGTTTATCAGTTGTTCCCAGTTTAAATATATTTAATTTAAAGTACACGTCTGTTCTCTTCAGTTTTCAAATTCAGAATAATTTTATTATGGCATGTGGGTCCAACTGGAAACTCAGCCCGGAAATATTTGTGTGTGTTAGTGCTTAAATGCTAACAAGTAGTTTTTCTAAGTACTGCTCGAGCGAGTGTTGTTGCTGACGGTGCAATTCTAGCAAAATATTATGTAGGGCGATGAACGGCTAGCTGCCGATCATCATCCAGATTCGAGGTAGCACGGGGAGGTTTAGGCGGCGGTACCAATGCAGTGAACGATTTCCAGTGAACAATTCATATATTTCACCGCAACTGATCCAGATATCTATACGGGTTCTCCGCATGTATTGTTGATCGTCATGTTCCTTGCGTTGAAAACAAATATATGGTGGTCCTCTGGTGCTATTATCAATTCTGTCTCTTTAATGCCTATTGAATAGCAATTGGGTGATTTATTCTTCAGTATTTTAAATAGGCACTCCTCTCCTTTAACGGCGACTCCCAACTCCTAGCTTTCGCAAATATACACTTCTTTAAGTCTGTTACATTTCTTGTTGAAAAAACTTATCTTATAATTACTTATTGCTACGAATTTAGGGAATATTAGTAAATGTGTTTTGTTTATGGGTACCGGTACGACACGATATAATTGATATTCCGCTGTTTTTAATACCGGTACTCTTATACTTAGCAGAGCATTTATACAACATATCAGAAAGCATGTTACTAGCAAAGCTTCAAATTATTCCGAAACAGACATTTCTGTTTCATTAATTTGCCTCCCATTGTTAAGAGCTCATATATGTGCTCATTATATAAGATCTTAAGATTTTGATTACTCAAGAATTTCTCAATTCTATTTAACTCTGGTTCTGATAAAATAAACTTCGGAATAATTTGAAGCTTTGCTAGTAACATGCTTTTTGCTATGTTGTATAAATGCTATGCTAACATTTCGATATTATAGCTTATTCGGATTAAATACTGCAACATGTGAATTTCATTATGTTCTTGAGACAGTTCCCTAAATACATTATTCTTATAATTCTATATAAATAACTGAATATCTTTTTGCTCATTATTTATGTGTATCGTTATATTCTTGAACCTGCTAAGAGTCCCTTGATAAAAGATTCTTTGTTCAGCTGCCTCCTCCGTCAAAATCTTTGTGCCGTTATTAAGCTTAATAATAACGCTTTTTAATTTAATCAGTTTATGTACGCGTCGTGTTCATTCTGCCAGTCGAATCTGCACTGCACCAACCGAAAGCCTGGCTTCATATTTTAATTCGGGTTTTACAATGTAGTCGCTGAATAGGTAGCGCGACAGCTTAGCGAGATAAGGCAAATAATAAAGAGGAGAGCGCAAGAGCACTAGAGGTTCAGCCATACACCTATGCGCACTAGACTAGGTGCTGGCGGGCTGCTCCGAACATACTCCCCCCGTTGGAGGAAGTAGGCCTCCAACTAAATGGGAATCGATGGGCAGAACGGCTAACTTGGAGACGGCTCTCTTGACTAGACCCGTAGCTGTACGGACCCTAGCTACTCTGACGACGCGTCCTCGCTTGGAACCACTCCTTCGATGCACCCCAGCTGCCATTACAAGGGTGGAAGGTTGTCCTCCTTCAGCAACACGATGCTTTCGACATTGATGTTGGCTGTTTCGACGCGCCACTCGCTCCTTTCTTGGAGCAAGGATAGATACTCCACCGCTTCCAAAATTGCTGCTGCATCTGCGTCACCCTTTGCCATCTGCTGAGGCGGCCTTCTCTGAGATGCGTGATATCAGGCTCAGGAAACCTTGTGTAGCTGGAGCCTTTCAGGAAATGGGCCGGCGTTAGCACCTCAAGGCTTTCAGCGATTTCTGAAATTGGACAGAGTGGACGGGAGTTAAGGATGGCAGAAATCTCATAAGCGAGAGTTCTCAATTCATCGAGGCCCAAGATGGAAGCACCGACGACTCTATAAAAGTGAAATTTGGCCGATTTAACAGCCGCCTCCCATAAATCACCGAAAGGTGGGGCACGCGGAAGTATGAACTTCCAATCAATCCCATCAGCTAAGCAGGAGGAAGCTCTCGAAGCCGTGTGGAGTTCGCTCAGAAATAGATCCTTCAGCTCGGTTAGCTCGCACTTAGCGCCGACAAAGTTCGTCGCATTGTCACTCTAAATAGTGCGCGGAGGGCCTCTCAGGCTGGTGAATCTTCTCAGCGCTGCGATGAAAAGCTGCGATGGCCTTTGTAGAGAAGCAAACGCGCGGAGTTCCACGGCCCACTTACCCGCCCAACCGACCGAGGGGCGCAGCCGGTATCGTACGGCACGATTCGCGATAAGATAGACGCGAGATAGGAAAATAAAGGTAAAGGTCCGGGGAAAAAAGTAATAGTTAGATCAATCTTGTGCCAATGAAGCAAGTATTAATCGTTTTAGGAGCGTCAGAGAGTCAAGATTTGAGATTACAGGAAAAAGTCTATTATAGTCAAAAATAATACTCTGAAAGGCTCATGCAAGGCATAGTTAGATCTACAATGATTTAAAATTAGGGGAATATAATTTCTAGTTAACCTACTTGGCACAGAAAAGTTTAGCCGACTTTACATGTCGGGGCAGTCAATATCACCATGTATAAGGATATAAATAAAGATAGTACCAAGCATCGTTCTAGGGAGGATAAATTAATCAAAATAAGTCTACTAGAATAAGAAGGTAAGTTAAGAATATATGAAAATATACGATGATTGCCTTGGTAACTGGATGATCCTTGGGTAACAATATCGGATGCTTACTATCGTAATCCAGGCTTGCATTCTGAAGTCACCCACCAACGCGAAGTAGTCCATCGGATCCGATTAATGGTCTCAGCGAAATCAGGTTGCTCTTCTGTGGACACGGCCTGTCCTGGCTAGGACATCCGTACTCCTTGCCTAAGTGAACCTGCTCCTCAGAAGAAGTACGGTCCCCAAATTGAGCTCCTCAACGGTTCCTTGAAGGTGAAGATTTTGCTCTGCAATTCGAAATGAATCGATTAAAGGAACGAAATACAAGCTGCAACTTATGAAGAGTTAAGGAATTTGCAGTTGATGGAAATGTCAGTGCAAACAGTTCAATTAGCGCTGTGGAAAGACGTTCTCGAAGATCATTAACTGCATTTGGAAGAGATGGTCATTTCGACGAGCTTTTCAGCAGGAATGAAGGCCCGTTAGCCCACAGGGAGTGCTCCAGCATTTCTCTCGGGTACAGCCTCGCGATACGACATCCGCCGGATTTGATCTTGTTGGAAAATGGTGCCAAGTCATGCCTTTTGTTATATCCTGAATTTTCAACAAATACGTTGAAATCCCTCGGAGGCTGCCGAATCCGCGCAAGTACGATAGACGAGTCAGACCAGCAATGAAAGTGGCATTCGAAATCGATGGTTTCCTTGACGCTTACGTTAAGCTCCGCCAATAAAAGCGCTCCGACAACTCCAATCTTGGAATTGTCAAAGCCTTTAAAGGGGCCACTCTCGACTTGGCGCAGAGTAAATGGGCCTTTGCTTCTCCATTCTCCTCCGACCGCAAGTATAAACACACTCCATAAGCCGCTATGCTAGCATCGCAAAATCCATGCAACTGGAGGGAAGCCTGAGGTTGCATTACGAAGTTTTTTTTCTAGTTTTGGACGATCGATAACTGAGAGGTCAACTCCCCCCATGACGAAAGAATAGGCTCTGGTAATGTGTCATCCCAATCCACGTTAGCATTCCATAGGGATTGCAAAAAGATCTTGGCCTTTGTGACAATCGGTGTTATTAAACCGAACGGATCATAGAATTTGGCTATTGTTGAAAGTGCAATACGTTTGGTGACTCGATGATAAGTGAGAAAAGTTTAACATAAGTTAGTCAGAAGAAGGATCCCAGGCTAATCCCAGCGCCTTGGTAACAGCTGATCCGTCGTGAAATTGAATTAGCTTCTCCTTATCGCTGTCAGACTCTCCTTTGAGGGCGCGTGCATCATTCGAACACCATTTGCGGATTGGAAAGTGGCCTCGAGGCAATAGCTCCTTCACCTGACGATGAATATCTCTAACCTCTTCAATTGACTCGCCACCAGTGATTAAATCATCCACGTAGAAGTCCCTACGAACAATTTTTGCTCCAATTGGAAACGATTCCTCCTCATCATAAGAGACCTGATGCATGGCTCTAATAACCGATCGTTGTGATTGTTTGAAATAAGGGTCAGAGAGCGTACACTTTTTCTTAGTATTAAGTATAGCTCGCAAATAACTTTCAACCGTCTTTCGCTTTGCGGGCTGCACTTTAACAGAACTGAAAAAGACGATGCGCGTAAGTTAACAAACTGTTTATCAGTTGTTCCCAGTTTAAATATATTTAATTTAAAGTACACGTCTGTTCTCTTCAGTTTTCAAATTCAGAATAATTTTATTATGGCATGTGGGTCCAACTGGAAACTCAGCCCGGAAATATTTGTGTGTGTTAGTGCTTAAATGCTAACAAGTAGTTTTTCTAAGTACTGCTCGAGCGAGTGTTGTTGCTGACGGTGCAATTCTAGCAAAATATTATGTAGGGCGATGAACGGCTAGCTGCCGATCATCATCCAGATTCGAGGTAGCACGGGGAGGTTTAGGCGGCGGTACCAATGCAGTGAACGATTTCCAGTGAACAATTCATATATTTCACCGCAACTGATCCAGATATCTATACGGGTTCTCCGCAGGTATTGTTGATCGTCATGTTCCTTGCGTTGAAAACAAATATATGGTGGTCCTCTGGTGCTATTATCAATTCTGTCTCTTTAATGCCTATTGAATAGCAATTGGGTGATTTATTCTTCAGTATTTTAAATAGGCACTCCTCTCCTTTAACGGCGACTCCCAACTCCTAGCTTTCGCAAATATACACTTCTTTAAGTCTGTTACATTTCTTGTTGAAAAAACTTATCTTATAATTACTTATTGCTACGAATTTAGGGAATATTAGTAAATGTGTTTTGTTTATGGGTACCGGTACGACACGATATAATTGATATTCCGCTGTTTTTAATACCGGTACTCTTATACTTAGCAAAGCATTTATACAACATATCAGAAAGCATGTTACTAGCAAAGCTTCAAATTATTCCGAAACAGACATTTCTGTTTCATTAATTTGCCTCCCATTGTTAAGAGCTCATATATGTGCTCATTATATAAGATCTTAAGATTTTGATTACTCAAGAATTTCTCAATTCTATTTAACTCTGGTTCTGATAAAATAAACTTCGGAATAATTTGAAGCTTTGCTAGTAACATGCTTTTTGCTATGTTGTATAAATGCTATGCTAACATTTCGATATTATAGCTTATTCGGATTAAATACTGCAACATGTGAATTTCATTATGTTCTTGAGACAGTTCCCTAAATACATTATTCTTATAATTCTATATAAATAACTGAATATATTTTTGCTCATTATTTATGTGTATCGTTATATTCTTGAACCTGCTAAGAGTCCCTTGATAAAAGATTCTTTGTTCAGCTGCCTCCTCCGTCAAAATCTTTGTGCCGTTATTAAGCTTAATAATAACGCTTTTTAATTTAATCAGTTTATGGCAGAAATCTCATAAGCGAGAGTTCTCAATTCATCGAGGCCCAAGATGGAAGCACCGACGACTCTATAAAAGTGAAATTTGGCCGATTTAACAGCCGCCTCCCATAAATCACCGAAAGGTGGGGCACGCGGAAGTATGAACTTCCAATCAATCCCATCAGCTAAGCAGGAGGAAGCTCTCGAAGCCGTGTGGAGTTCGCTCAGAAATAGATCCTTCAGCTCGGTTAGCTCGCACTTAGCGCCGACAAAGTTCGTCGCATTGTCACTCTAAATAGTGCGCGGAGGGCCTCTCAGGCTGGTGAATCTTCTCAGCGCTGCGATGAAAAGCTGCGATGGCCTTCGTAGAGAAGCAAACGCGCGCGGAGTTCCACGGCCCACTTACCCGCCCAACCGACCGAGGGGCGCAGCCGGTATCGTACGGCACGATTCGCGATAAGATAGACGCGAGATAGGAAAATAAAGGTAAAGGTCCGGGGAAAAAAGTAATAGTTAGATCAATCTTGTGCCAATGAAGCAAGTATTAATCGTTTTAGGAGCGTCAGAGAGTCAAGATTTGAGATTACAGGAAAAAGTCTATTATAGTCAGAAAATAATACTCTGAAAGGCTCATGCAAGGCATAGTTAGATCTACAATGATTTAAAATTAGGGGAATATAATTTCTAGTTAACCTACTTGGCACAGAAAAGTTTAGCCGACTTTACATGTCGGGGCAGTCAATATCACCATGTATAAGGATATAAATAAAGATAGTACCAAGCATCGTTCTAGGGAGGATACATTAATCAAAATAAGTCTACTAGAATAAGAAGGTAAGTTAAGAATATATGAAAATATACGATGATTGCCTTGGTAACTGGATGATCCTTGGGTAACAATATCGGATGCTTACTATCGTAATCCAGGCTTGCATTCTGAAGTCACCCACCAACGCGAAGTAGTCCATCGGATCCGATTAATGGTCTCAGCGAAATCAGGTTGCTCTTCTGTGGACACGGCCTGTCCTGGCTAGGACATCCGTACTCCTTGCCTAAGTGAACCTGCTCCTCAGAAGAAGTACGGTCCCCAAATTGAGCTCCTCAACGGTAACACGGTTCCTTGAAGGTGAAGATTTTGCTCTGCAATTCGAAATGAATCGATTAAAGGAACGAAATACAAGCTGCAACTTATGAAGAGTTAAGGAATTTGCAGTTGATGGAAATGTCAGTGCAAACAGTTCAATTAGCGCTGTGGAAAGACGTTCTCGAAGATCATTAACTGCATTTGGAAGAGATGGTCATTTCGACGAGCTTTTCAGCAGGAATGAAGGCCCTTTAGCCCACAGGGAGTGCTCCAGCATTTCTCTCGGGTACAGCCTCGCGATACGACATCCGCCGGATTTGATCTTGTTGGAAAATGGTGCCAAGTCATGCCTTTTGTTATATCCTGAATTTTCAACAAATACGTTGAAATCCCTCGGAGGCTGCCGAATCCGCGCAAGTACGATAGACGAGTCAGACCAGCAATGAAAGTGGCATTCGAAATCGATGGTTTCCTTGACGCTTACGTTAAGCTCCGCCAATAAAAGCGCTCCGACAACTCCAATCTTGGAATTGTCAAAGCCTTTAAAGGGGCCACTCTCGACTTGGCGCAGAGTAAATGGGCCTTTGCTTCTCCATTCTCCTCCGACCGCAAGTATAAACACACTCCATAAGCCGCTATGCTAGCATCGCAAAATCCATGCAACTGGAGGGAAGCCTGAGGTTGCATTACGAAGTTTTTTTTCTAGTTTTGGACGATCGATAACTGAGAGGTCAACTCCCCCCATGACGAAAGAATAGGCTTTGGTAATGTGTCATCCCAATCCACGTTAGCATTCCATAGGGATTGCAAAAAGATCTTGGCCTTTGTGACAATCGGTGTTATTAAACCGAACGGATCATAGAATTTGGCTATTGTTGAAAGTGCAATACGTTTGGTGACTCGATGATAAGTGAGAAAAGTTTAACATAAGTTAGTCAGAAGAAGGATCCCAGGCTAATCCCAGCGCCTTGGTAACAGCTGATCCGTCGTGAAATTGAATTAGCTTCTCCTTATCGCAGTCAGACTCTCCTTTGAGGGCGCGTGCATCATTCGAACACCATTTGCGGATTGGAAAGTGGCCTCGAGGCAATAGCTCCTTCACCTGACGATGAATATCTCTAACCTCTTCAATTGACTCGCCACCAGTGATTAAATCATCCACGTAGAAGTCCCTACGAACAATTTTTGCTCCAATTGGAAACGATTCCTCCTCATCATAAGAGAGCTGATGCATGGCTCTAATAACCGATCGTTGTGATTGTTTGAAATAAGGGTCAGAGAGCGAAATGTTTTGTGGAATCCTTCATCCTGATTTATTTATGTTGAAATTTGGCTGATAATCAGTGATACTGTGAGTCACAACAGCTGTGAATGACGCACGATTGCGAAAAAATATCAACTGATTTATCAGAGTTCATAGAGGACTCACCGATCCGAGAAATGAGTGTATGCGAATGCCTATATTTCAAATTTAACTGACTAGCTAGGCGCGTAGTTGTGAAGATAAATTGAGAAGCAGAATCTAAGATTGCTCGACATGGCAAAGAAATAGGCATATTGGATGATTTAAGTTAACGTGTGCAGCCATTTTATAGTAATGGTAGTAATAAAAGAAAAATGTCCGAACCGGTTAAGAGGGGCGAATAACCTTTTAACTTTTGCCGCAAAAAATGCGCGGTACCAAGCGTCGTCGAAAACGCAACGGAACTTTGTTGTTCTTGTTGTTCCGCCTTATAACAGCGGACTTGAAATTATGTATATGTGTGCACTATGCACTTTTAGAATAGTTAAATGTTATTCACCTTTTGTTTATAATTTGCAGCACAACGCTGTTTTGATTTTTTCACAGCGCGAAATGTACGAAAAGATCAACCGCCTGCCGGCTTTTCACAGCGCGAAATGTAAAAACTCTAACTGCCAGCTGTGTGCACTTGTATGTAAGTCCGTGTGCTTGTGACCGAATGCCCGCAAACGACAGCGAAACGAAAATATATTGTTAAAACGATATTAAACAATAATAAAACCGAGTTGCAGACGCCAAATAAAACATCGATCACGTTGGGGTCACCAAATGTTTGGGGGAAGACAATAAAAATGCCACCCTTATGTTATGTAATAATAACGCTTTTTAATTTAACCAGTCTAATCTAATTTAGCACCTACTCTTCTAAGTATATCCATACTCAATAATCCGTCAAAATAAGAATGGATTTTAAATAAGTAGAAATGAAAAGGTTCATTATAAAATTCTTGAAATTTAATATCCTTGGTGCTTTCGGTAGTCTCCTTCCTGTCGATGATATTACTTTTAGTCTTATGCGTGTCAGAAATCTCGTCGTAGAATGCTTCCACCGACAATTTTTTGTTTTCTAATTGATTCGACTCCCTAATAAGTCCGGTTCTGATCTGTCCACAAAGTGAGTAGTTAATAACTGTTTGATCCCGTCCCAGTTTAGACGCGAGTTAGACTTCACTAGAACATCATCTGCCTTTCCCTGAATCTTGTTTCTTATTTGCCTCAATACTAGAAACGCCATGGGAGTCTGGTCTGCTCCCCTAATCTGCCTTTCCCTGAATCTTGTTTCTTATTTGCCTCAATACTAGAAGCGCCATGGGAGTCTGGTCTGCTCCCCTAATCATCAAAAGAATCTCTTCCGCATTTAATATAAATTCGTTAAGCTTCTCTGCGCTTCTTCGTACACATGCATTGACCTTATGACGTCCGAAAGCTTTATTCCGCCTAACACATCGATCGTCGGTTGCTGGCTTACCAACTGGTCCTCCATCCTTCCTACTCTATTCCTATCTCTTGCCGTACCTGCCTGTATCTGCTCCGCAATTGTCGGCAAGCTCGTGGCCTTTTTTAAGACTCTACTTCTAGTCAATGGCCTTAGTGACTCCTTAACCTTGCTTAACCTTGACATCTATTTCTCAGTTTCCTTTTTTAAATATATTGGGTATCACTTAATAATAGTTTGAGATTTCTTAAATACTCTTATCTTTTTCTACTCCGTATATGTGGGTGGTGTAATCTTGTACTATAGTGTCAGATTCCTTAAAATATTCTTATATATTTCTCTTTTTCCGTGTATGTGTGTGGTGTGATCTTGTAGAATAATGTCAGATTTCTTCTCCGTGTATGTGAGTGGTGTGATCTTGTAGAATAATTTGTCTTTTTGGAAGCAAGGTGTGTGTCATTACTAATTTTTTTTTTTTTTTGAAAAGGTCTTTATTAATTTTTTTCTCATTCTGCCGCCTTTGCGCGATGCAGTGGCGTCAAAATCTAACGTAACCATTTTCTTTTTTTCTTTTTTTTCTATTCTGACTGTCCTTGCGCGATGCAGTGGCGTCAAAACCTTTTTTTACCTATTCCGACCACCCTTACGCGATGCAGGGGAGTCAAAATTCATAATTTATTTACTTTTTCCTTTGATTTTCCTTTTCTTTATTTTTTTTCTTTACTCACATAATATGCAATACATATATACTTTCCTCGATACTTTTCACAAATCACTGTGCTGAAGCTAACTAAAATACCTGCGCGATGCAGATATTTTAGTCCAGAGCGGACAGTCACTCTGTGATTTGTTTTTAAACTTTTCCAAACACTTATATTCGACGAGCCACATCAAAAAGATTTACCTATCTATTTAATTTTTCATAACCCTCCGATTTATCTTTCCACGCACTTCCATGAGCCGCATCATGAAGATCAGGATATTTACTCGGCGACTAGTCTCCGTCACCACTTCCATTTCCACTCGTTGCATCGGACCTCCATCTCGAACCTGTTGCTACAGATGCTGGCTCGATTGAGTTGATCAGTTTTTAAAATCAGAATAAATTTATTATGGCATGTTGGTCCACCTGCTACCTCAGCCCGGAAATATTTGCGTGTGTGTTACAATTATGTATGTGTTAGTGCTTAAATGCTAACAAGCCCAGTTGACCAAGGCGCGATAGTAAAGCGAAACTATCGAAAAATGTTCGTAAACGGACTTAGAAACGATAGACGCGTATTTCTTTTACCAAAGTCTCGTTAAATGTTCGCAAACGGACTCAGGAAAGAGCGCTTAGCAAACAAAAACCGGGCGACATCTTTTTCAGCCTTATGTCCAGTTTTCATTCACTTTTGAGCCAGTTTGCGATTGTTTTGCGAGACTGTATCGTTTTTCCATGGAAACTGACTGATGCGTAGTTTCTCGGGACACGGAATCGTTCGTTTCTTTTCGTTTCTTTTGTGCGTGCGTTCTTTTGTGATTGGAAACTTGCAGAGTGCAGTCTAGAAAAATTGAGTGTTTAGTGCTGAGACCAAAAAGTGAAAAAAATGTCAAACAACTACACAAGTCTTTTTTATTCTTCTGTAGACACTCAGGAGTCAGGTAAGAAAACGTCTAAATGTATTTCAAATAAATACATTACAATTCTGTTTTTATTACAGCTATTTTAGACAAATTAGAAAGACTTAATAAGAAAATGGACCTAATCATAAACAAGCTCGATCGCTACACAGTCAAAATGGTGGCTCTTCGATCTGAACTATCAATTGTAAAGGCCAAGGTTTGTGGAGAAATCCAAAGATCAAAGGAAGTGATGCCTATTGAGCCCTTTAAGACTGTCGGCGAATTGGACAGTGTTTAGACCACTTTAAAGGAGGAAGTATTCTTCAAAAAGTTGGTGAGTATTCTTAATGCAACTCAAGAGTTGAATTTAACGTATAAGTACATTCTACACAGATTTCTTAACCTATGTTGTCAGGGGAGAAAGCCTTTGACAAATGGATTGGGAGCTCTTGGCGCTTAATAGTGTCCGACGAACTCGCATGGCAGTGCTCTTGGCGTGGAACAGAGGCCAAGAAATGTATAAGGGGGTATAAGAATTATTCTATTAAAATATACAATATTACAAAATCCTTTTTTTTACAACGGGATTTAAGAAAAAATTGTACTACTGCTTTCACTGTAGGAATGAAATGGAACGAAACACCTTTTATAATATCTTCTTCGATCCGCTACTAATATTGATTTCGGCTCGTTAATGATATTAAAATCGACTCGTTAATGATATTAAAATCGCCTCGTTAATGATATTAAAATCGCCTCGCTAAAGATATCACCAAAGGCTCGCAAACGATCCGTTTTCGAGCTATCGAAAACGAAACTTTCTCTGCCATAAACTGAGCGACCAGTGATTCGTTTTTTTTATCGTTTTCGGATCCGATGCGATAGTCGTTTTACGTTTAAGTTTCGCTTAACTATCGTTTGCGATATCGCTAACGAACATTTGGTCAGTAGTATTTTTTCTGTGTACTGCTCGAGCGAGTGTTGTTGAACATCCTGCCTATTGCTGACGGTGCAATTCTAGCAGTATGTTATGTAGGACGATGAACGGCTAGCTGCCGATCATCATCCAGATGCGAGGTAGCACGGGGAGGTTTAGGCGGCGGTACCAATGCAGTGAAGGATTTCCAGTGAACAATTCATATATTTCACCGCAACTGATCCAGATATCTTTAGGGGTTCTCCGCAGGTATTGTTGATCGTCATGTTCCTTGCATTGAAAACAAATATATGGTGGTCCTCTGGTGCTATAATCAACTCTCTCTCTTTAATGCCGATTGAATCGCAATTGGGTGATTTATTCTTCAGTGTTTTAAATAGGCACTCCTCTCCTTTAACGGCGACTCCCAACTCCTCGCTTTCGCAAATATACACTTATTGTTGAAAAAACTTATCATTACTTATTGCTACGAATTTAGGGATAATTAGTAAAAGTGTTTTGTTTATGGGTACCGGTACGACACGATATAATTTATATTCCGCTGTTTTTAATACCGGTACTCTTATACTAAATATTAAGTCTGTTTCATTAATTTGCTTTGTTAAGAGCTCATATATGTGCTCATTATATAAGATTTTAAGATTTTGATTACAATACTTCAAAAATGTCTAACTTATAAATGAATCTTGATAATTTAAATATTCCAACATGTTAAAAAGTTCAGCAATAAATCGAAGTCACTAGAGGCCGATGTCGTATCAAGGTAATGACATGATGGAAATTGTTTCGATTTTCGTTTCGAATTAAAATATAGCAATTTTCTCTCCGGAAGTGTATTGTGATCAAGTTTATAATCTTTCTGTATTTATATATTTTTTTACTTTTCTCATTCTGACCGCCCTTGGGCGATGCAGTGGCATCACAATCTAAACGTTCTACTTTCTATTCTGACCACCCTTGCGCGATGTAGTGCACTATGGGGAATTTGCCCGATTTATTGGAATAAATGTATTTTCTTTTTTCTTTTTAATGTATTAAGAAAACATCAAGCTGTTTGGTAACATACCGCAAATGTCAACTTAAAAGTCTTGTATTTAAATACCAACTGTTAAAGTCAGCTGTTGCAAGCGCACATGGTTTGTTTACATTTTGCTTAACTTGAAGCTCACTTTCAAATCATTATCTCTGCAACAAAATGACGTAAGACAGTCAAATTTGAAATGATTACCAATTTTCAATTAAAAAATTATTCATATATGTGCGTCCAATTTTAACAATTTGTAAATGTAGCAGGTGATGTTTTCTTTTGGGTTTTGGAAAGAAAGTTAAATTTTCAATAAAGTTTTAATAAAATGTTTAACTTTGTTCAGTGAGTGTCTATATCCATGTTGTAGAGTCATTAATTGCGAATTCAGAACATATTGTCTCATCGTGCGCTTCGTGCGACTTATCGCGGAATTTCATTTTTTAGAAACCAATCTCTTGATCAAAAACGCAGCCCTGCTGGAAGTTTTGCATAAGCAAAAGGGTCTTCGAGAAAAAGAAGATGGCGAATTCACTTTTGTTAGCAAGTAGGTTGATCCCACAGTCGAAACTCCAACTTCACAGATGTTTTTCAGAGAGCCATGGTTACTTCAGACCCCATCATTTCATCAATGAATTTGAAGAAGCGCGTCCGAAAACATAAGCTGCTTGCTCTTCCACCAGAAGTCATTTAATTGTTATTATGGGAATATGAACCTGGAGACGAGTCTCTAGATGTTGATAATTATGAAGAAGAAAACGACTATGATTTTTTGTACAACATTGAAATTGAAAATTAAGAGCATATAGAGCTAAATTTGTTATAAAAAATATAAAAAATTATACTTTTACTTTTCCAACAGGTGTGTATAGGTATGTAGAACACTATAAAAAAAACCTCACTGAAATATGTTACATAGTTCGCGAGTTATTAATTTATTCCAAAAAATCGGGCAAATTCCCCATAGTGCAGTGGTGTCAAAATTCATATTTTATTTGCTTTCTCCGTTGTTTTTTTTTCTTTCTCTTTTTTTCTACTTTATCATATAATATTCAATACATATATACTTTTCAAAAATCACAGTGCTGAAGCTAACTAAAATACTTGCGCGATGCAGTTATTTCAGTAATTATTATTTCGATATATTTACGTTTCACGTTTTATTATTCGATAAATTCTTCTCACAAATCACCATGCTGAAGCATGCTAAAATTCCTGCGCGATTCAGTTGTTTCAGCCAAGAGCCGACAGTGACCTTGTGATTTATCTTTCCACGCACTTTTGTATTATAAGCCGCATCATGAAATTCAGGGTATTCTCTCGGCAACTAGTCTTCGTCACCGCACTTCGGTCAAACCTCTCGTTGCATCGGACCTCCATCTCGAACCTGTTGCTAACCATGTTGGCTCGATCGAATTGCAACGAACCTCAGTTCGAACCTGATGCAATAACCAACTTAGTTCAATTGAATTGCATCGAACCTTGGTTCAAACACGCTGCACCACTCATTTCGGTTAGGTTCCTCTTATCTGCTCATTTCTGCCGCACATCCTGCCCATGATACAATAACATAAGGTAGTCTCGTCGGCAAAATCTGGAGCCTCTACAATCATTACAATGAGTGCGAGTGAAATGGGCACTGTTTAGTAAGTGCGAGCAGAGCGACAATAGAATGTGTGGATTAGCCCTTATATGGTTCCGGGTTTTTTTTGGCTTTAAAAGATTAAAAGATGTTTAATTTTTTTCATAATTTAATTTTTTAGTTTTGAATTTGTTAAGATTCTAAATTCTAAAATATATTCTAATCTTAAAATAAAACTTTAACATGTCAAATAGACATGTTGCACAAGGGTTAATTATTTAAAAATTTCGTCCGCAGACAAAAAACGAACACGCACTGAACAAAACCCGAACGTTTAGACAGCCGATGTTCTTTCATGTGCGCGAGCATCAAAATGATAATAAGAATGAGAGCGCAGAAAACCCGAACGCACACGAAGCGTCCGGGGCCTGCCGCTTAGAGCCCCGGGGAAATTTGTGTGTCCATTTTCGTTGTATGAAATGACCAGTCTATATGTTGTATGGTTAGTGGTTGTATGAAATGACTAGTCTATATGTTGTATGGTTGGTGGTAACAGGCTGATTTACGCTCAGTGTTAACAAAATTATAAAACTGTTTTGGATCTTGTAAAAACTGGACCCTACAACGAGTCAAATAGCTTTTATACCACCGATCGTTAGCACGGTAAAATTTGACCAAGCCCTTAAGTATCGAGAGAATGTAGATTGTAATCCGCAGATTGATGGAAAATGAAAACAGATGGAAAACTCTACCTCCCCGTCTGGGCTGACGATCAAGCCTGTAAGTTATGTACTTACCCGGGAAAATTTCGGAGCTAAGAATATCTGGCCTTAACCAGGTTTCTGTACATACAATAATATTATATGGGAAAAAACTATTCCAGTACAAATTAGAACGCTTACTAAGTAACCCTCTTGTACTAGGTGGGGTAAAAAGTAATCTCCTTGACCGCCAGAATACTCTACTACTGCAAATACGGTGCGTTCATATTAAGGCAAGCAAACCAAATTTCAGTGCGATACTGCCCTTAGTTTTGTTTTGGCAGCTGATTGTTGTTGACGTGTTTGGCATCATGTTGAATATGGACAAAAACGATTTTCGTTCTCTCATAAAACATTATTTTTTGAGAGGCAAAACGGCGAAGGAAACAAAAGAAAAATTGGACAAATATTATGGTGCAAATGCTCCGTCAGATTACACCGTGAAATATTGGTTTCGAGAGTTTTGTGGTGGCCGCAACTCCACTACCGATGATGTCCGCAGCGGTAGGCCTTCCGATGCGGTTACAGAGGACAATGTCAAAAAAATACATACATACAAAATACATGTCAAAGTAAAAGTGCGCGAGTTAGCAGATGCCACAAAGATCAATACTGAGCGCACACTCCATATTTTGAGCGAGATTCTGCATATTAAAAAGTAATCCAGCCGCTGGGTGCCGCGCATGCTTACTCCGGACCAAAAACTCGAGAGTGTTTGGACTTACTGATGCGGAATCCGGCGGACTTTTGGCGTCGATTGGTAACTGTTGATGATACCTGGATCTACTATTACACACCAGAGAACAGAATGAGTGCCCGGCAATAGACCAAAGGTGGCACGAGTGCTCCGAAGCGGCCGAGGGAGGCTCGATGGGTCATAAAGGTTATGGCGTCAGTTTTTTGGGAGTGTCATGCATACTCTATGTAGACTACCTCGAAAAAGGAAAAACCATCAACAGCGTGTATTACTGGGTATTTTTGGAGCGATTGAAGGCCGAAATCGCTGCAAAACGGCTTCACATGAAGCGAACAAAAATTTTGTTTTTGCAAGACAATGCACCGGCGCACAAGAGCGTAGCAACCACGGCTAAAATAAGTGACTTAGGGCTCCAATTGCCTCGGCATCCACCTTATTCACCCGATTTGGCTTCCTCGGACTATTATCTCTTCCCGAACCTGAAAAGTCGAACCTTCCGCGAGGAAGTCATCGACGCCGCGGAGGAGTATTTTGCAGACCTTCCGAAAAATTACTTTTCGGATGGGATCAAGAAGTTGGAAAGTCGCTGGAATAAGTGTATCGAGCTAAAAGGATACATTAAATAAAATAAAAAACATTTGAGAAAAAAAATTTTTTCATTCCCAAGGAGGTTACTTTTCACTCCATCTAGTATTCTGATGGGAAAGAACCAGGTTTCTGTGAACACAATGCGATGCAAAGGAAAGGCTATCAGAATACAATTTAATAATCTAGGTACATAAGCCTCTCGCATTCTGATAGGAAAAAGGATGTTAGAAGTTAGTTTTTTGACGATGGTATATTGGTTTGGCCTCGACTAGGAACTCGCACGTGCCCCTTCCTTTTTATCTTAGCTTCGAACTCCTTTACAATTAATCCGGCCAAAAGTCGCCAGAGCATATAGCTTCAAAAAGCTCGTTTGGGTCAGTTATCTTGAAAGACGAAATGTCTCATGCGTAAGAAAACTTAAACTTTTCCACCTTTACACTATTACAATCGGCCTTAGTTTTGTCTTGTATATAAGACAATACATGAGAAGATGTCTGATCAGGGAAAGGCCGAGAAACATAAATTTGTTTCGTTAGTGGAACCACTGAAAGGAATTTTGGTGGAGCAGACATTGTTTCTGTAGAACCAACTTGAGCCGGTTTTCCGGACTCAGTATTCCTTCGTGGCTGTGTAGCTACATTATAAGAGATGGGTGAATCCCCGAATTGTGAAATCACTGCGGACAAATCGGAATTCTTAGAAGTCCCTGGTTGCACAATTTCATATCGTTCTTAATCTCGACATAAGCGTCATAACAGAACATGCAAATTGGGTCCCTTTGTCACTTGCCCGACCAGTAAAACAAGCGCACTTTGTGTGCACAATGTTTTCACACAGCCAGCAAGTCATTTTAGACTAGTCAGCAATAATAGCCAGCCTGCATTTTTGGCAGAAACAGACCAAATTATTGTTGCTCATTTTACCTATTCGAACCACTGTACTAAAATAAACGAAACTGAAATTTGTAAGGTAGCAGTTATGCACGTTTAGAACTTTCGAGGCTAGGGTTGTTAATAATATATCAAAATATCAATATATCGATATTTTTCCATAAAAATTATATATTTATATCGTTATTTTTTATTTGCCCAAATATCGGAATTCCGACATTTTTTAAAAAATATTTTTTGATATTTTTGTCTTTGGTCACTCTGAATTCTAAAGCGACATCGAGTGAAAGAATTCAGGTGCGAAATCGAAAATTGAGTGTAAAATCAAACTATACGGGTATAAAAAACGGCGTCCGCCATCAAATGTGTTGTGTGCGACTCAAGAAGCAGGATGACTGACGCACACATAACGCAAAAGGTGTTATTAACATCCCTAAACCCTGCATACTGGTCATAAAATATATATAATAAAATACTATTGTTTTTAAAAAGAAACTTATTGTCTTTTTATTGTGGGCGGTCAATTATTTCATTTAACACAAAAAATATCAAATATATCGACATTTTTATGTGATATTTTAAATATTATCATTTTTTTTTGATAAAAAAATATCATCGATACGATATTTTTAAAATTTTCGACAACCCTATTTCGAGGCAAAGAGATCGAGAGAGCGGCAGCGTAATAAACAGTACGACGGATAACGCACAAAAGACAGACGTCGGACAAGAAATAAAGAACAGGAATAAAATTAAAAAGTAAAAGTACAGCTCACACCCTTTTAAAAAAAATTAAAAAAAAAAAAAGAGAGAACCAAGTCGACCAGACGTAAAAACACAATAAACTACTTTCAAATATTTAAATTTTTAAAATCGTAGAAATAATTTTTTGGGGTTTACGGGGGGGGGGCACCCTTTTGAAACAAAGGCAGGAACTACTAAAATCTGCAAAATACGTTTTTATAGTTTCGAAATCTCCGCGTTCAAAAGTACAGCAAAATATAATTATAGGCTCGGAAACGCTTCCTCAGCTACAACTTTTGCACCAAAATTATAATAAAAAAAATATTTTTTTAACTTTCAGTATTTGGTATGTCCGCCCTTTTGGTCCAGTCCAGGTTCAGTCGATTGGGAATATTTTCGACCAATTTCTTTGTGGTTTCTGAGGTGATTTCAGCCCATTCTTCAAGTCATTTTTATTGGAAATATTTTTGTTGAGTCCAGCAAAGCCCACAAATTTTCAATAACATTTACATAAGTCGGGTGACTGAGTGGCGGTTTTATTATATGGGAACAATTATAAACCAGCCAATATTAAACCATACTCGACTTATATATTGTATTAATAGAACGGAAAACCACTTTTTTTATCCCAATTTCTCAGCACTTAGCAGTAAATTATCCTTAAGGATATTAAGATAAACATTTTTATCTATGGTGCTTTCAATAAATTGAAGGTTTCCGACTCCTGCTGCGGACATACAAGCCCAAACAGGCCCAAACCATAACGTGTCCGCCTCCATTCTTAACGGTGGGTTTTAGATGTTTGTCCAGCAGCTCTGTATTGGCTTTACGCCATACGTAAGAACGTCCATTGGACGCAAAAATAATATTTATTTCCAAAACCCAGGATCCTTGCTGATGTGCTTAGCTAATTTTAACCGCCAATCTCGATTTCTCTTGTTTATAAACGGTTTCTTACGTGCAACTCGACAATGTAAGACGTTATTCCTGAGAATAAGACGGATGGCTTCGATTCAGCATGACTTCCCTGTCATTTCCTGCATCTTACTGGCTATCTTTGGTGCCGATATTTTAGGATTTTTATTGACTTTTTTTTAAATATATCGTTCGCCGGAGGCACTAAAAATTTTGTTTGGAGCTGTTCTTCCTTTATTTTCCAATCGATTTTCAAAAACGAATCGGTTTATTATGGCTTTGACTGTGCCATCCGGTAAATTCACCATTTCGGCGATTTTCCTGCGAGAATGTCCTTGCTTATTAGGATTAAGGACCAACTCACGTTGCTCTATAGTTGTGCGCTTTCCCATCGTTGTTACACGTGCATTCGCGATCAAATCTTACTCAAAGAGGGACATTCAGGTATGAATGGAGTTAACATAACATAGGCGAAAACAAAAACAGTTATTCTTACATTCCAGCGAACGCAATCATTCTTGAAAAGAGATGGGCCAAATAAGCTGTGTCGTTCAAAAAAGCAAACTTATGGGCAGTTGAACATAGGTAAGTAAGCGCGTTTTATATTAAATTTTTGTGTGTCCCAAACTTTAAAACGCTCTCCTGAAAAGTTGCCATTTTAAAGTCGGTGTCACGATCCTGAAAAATCTATCGGATCTACAGATCTTTTTGAGATTTTGCGCAGTATTTCTCTACTAAATTACTCAGGTAACGTTGTCGAATTTTTTTTTGTAATGTATAATTTTTAGAGCAACAAATATCTCGACGTTTTGGGCAAAAATCGGGGTTTTTAAAAAAAAAAAGCTCGACAGCGTTACCTGAGGAATCTTGTCCTTTAACTAATGCAATTTGATTTTTTCATTTCATATGATTCTGTGACCAGTTATAGTGTAGGGCGCAAAACGTGTTTTCTTCGAGGCCGGTAATACGGTGAAGGCAAACTTCATGTCTGTCAGTTAAAATGTAACTAAAGGCGATCTGGTTTACTTAAACGATAGAGACTCCAAAATTATTTAAAACGGTGAGTGTATATTCCAAATTAACAATCCTAAAATATGGAAGGTCAATTCAGTGTTTTGATTTTTCGATTTTTTGTTTACTTCTTGAAAGGAAAACACGAAGTTCTCTCAAAGTTTGTGGAATTTTAAAAACTTGTGGGCCAACCGTACATTGATAGAGATGGCTTGTTGTTAATGACACAATCTGTATATATTTTTTCGAAAAAAAACGTCTACAAACGCTCTGGGTGACATCACTCCAAGAAAAACCTAAAACGCTAAGAAACCATCAAGTCCATACTTAAATGTAGGTTCTTTTGCAGTCGCTTTGAATGAAGTAAGTTACAACAAAAGGGAAAGGAAAACCAAATGGTCGGTCATAGTGTATAGGGTCTACAAACCAAACGCAGGGCAAGTCGTCAAAAAAAGTGGCGTGCTTTTCGACGAGCGACCAAATGCACTTTCAAATGTTGCAGTGATGAGTACGTCAGCCCAGAGGATGAGGACAAAATGAGGACGTTGTACGAATTGGCAGACCAAAACTAATTTGGGCATAAGCAGAACCATGCCCGGGCAACTGCAGTTGATGGCGAAGTCTTTATTTTGGTAAGCTATAATGAAGCAATGAGTGGTCCAGATTTCGCATTTTTGATGGAAGCGAAGAATAGAAAGTACGATGCCCTGTTAACCAACCAAACTTTGCAGATAGTAGTTATTTCCACTAACGAAAGCGCAAATTAGTTTTTACTGTGAAGAGGGATGCCAACAGGCTAAGGGTTGCTGGCAGTATTTCGCAACTTTTTCATCTTTTTGTCGGTCGAAAAGCATTAGTTTCATTCTTGCCCTAGCTGCACAGTTAAAATTGTATTTGCACCAAATGGATGTCTAGCCTGAGATTTAACATACCCCATATTTGGCTCATTCTCGTAAACGTGGAAGACATAGCCTGTCAAGACAAATTTGCTCTACTAAACATTTGATCGGTAATCCTTTGTCTGTGTCGACCTAATTTCCAATGTTATTTGGCAAGGAAATTGTGCGAGAGGATTAGTTGCAACACCGCTGGAACCCGGTCTTCAAGCTTCGTGCGCTTAAGAGGTATGCAAAAGGTTTAACGAGCAATCGTACCACACATGTGGCTGGCTATATCATCAAGGCCAGATATTTTGCACTATATGTCTGAAATAGCGCAGTAGGATAAAGATCTTCCAATTGCTCAGCGGTCCTAAGAAGGCGTTTGCATTGAGACGACTTATACTTGAAATCGGTTTGCGGTACGAATTCAAAAACATCAAAAACTATGGATACCGACAATTTAGAGACCCAGAAAATTAGCCAAAAATCCTGTTCAAATCAACATCTATGCATATAGAAATAAGGTTAAGGTGGCAGACTTACTAACGGAAAACCTACAGAAATTAAAACACTGCGCACATAATAAAAAAATTAAAATTGAATTAAATGTAAAGGTCTAGGGTCACATTAAGGGAGGGAATTCAAATAGCGCTATCTTTATTACCACTGAAGCTTTTGAATAAAAAGCACTTACGCCCATTTACTCAATGGAGATGATTTTATTGTCTCTTGAATTTCAAATCAACTTTGTAATGGACTAATTAAACTATTTATGAATAGGCTGTCATCCTGCTGATAAGCCAATCCATTTGGTAGGTTTTTTGTTATGTATATAGGGCGTAGATTTGACACTTGAAAATACTTGATTCTAATCATAATTGCCCAACAGTTGAACTAAGTTCATATAGTAGATTATCCTGATAGCAGAGTTCAAAACATATTTTTTAAAAATGTTTACCTTCAATCTAAAAATAGAAAATTTTCTTTTTTAATTTTGATTAAAATTTAAGCAATTTTAAATTTTGATTTTTTTTTTTTTAATTTAGACTTACAGACATGCTTACTCGCTAAGTTTATTTACCATGCCATCGGATTTCGATAAAAAGATTTTATAAATTTACGTTTTATTTTCGCAGAATACTTTTTAAAATTATTTTGTATATTTTAACAAAATACGTGTACCTAAAACCATTTTTCCTAATTGAGAGACTTGCTTTGATCTCGCAGTTTTGACTTAAAATTCGATTTCAACGAAATCGTTATATGTAACATATAATTGTTTATTTTGAAATTAAGTGTTTGAATTTCCGTTTTATGCAATACACATCTTAGATTTTAAATGTCGTTTATGTTTTTATATTTTCTTGAAAAAATTGTCCCCTATGGACTGGTAGACACATCTACAGTTGCACGTTTTTACATTATTAATTACTGTATTTCATGAATTTGTGAAAAACAAATGTTTATTTGTATAATTGAATTATTTGGTGACTAAAAATTAGTTTTTAGTGTACGTAATAATAAAAAACCCCATTCAGAAATATTTAAAATATATTTCAACCAATATTTTAATAAATAGTGAAGCTAAGGGTCTTCTATTTGAGTTCAATAGCTCCAAGCTAAATTAATTGAAATCGAAAAATCACCCGAATAGGTATAACCGAAATTTATCGAATGTGAAAACCAGAACAGGCCTTGTAATTGATTTAAAGTTTTGAGAGAGACGAAAAAAAAAAATAATGAGAAAGCATCTGATACTTAAACATTTGTTGCTGTTAGAAACTGAAAAAAAATTAAAAGTTTTGAAATTCTGACCCAATAAAAGGTGTTCGGTTTGTAAAAGAAGGAACAATTTTTATATTGCAAAGGTGCTGAATTATCTTTTTCATAAAGTGTAAGTTGTTTAGATGAAAGTAATTTTCAGAGGTTATTTTAAAATTTTTGTTAAGTATCTATTACTTCTGGTTTTTACCTTAAAAATGTTAAAGAATTTTTTTATTAGACCCTTTATCTTTTTTTTGTTAAAAATTAAAACTAAACTGGAAGTATTTTCAATTCCAAATAAAAGTATTTCAGAAATATCTCGAGACCCGTCACATAAAAACATACAATTTTATAATAAAGTAATCTTATAACAAATGTTGAGTCCTTTAACCTTAACTACTACTACTTTAAACTTTCTACTTGTCCATTTCGCGCTGATAAATTAAATATATTTAAATATTTAGAGCAAATCGCAAACCAGTTTTTTTTGTATGTTATTTAGGTATATCCATACAATATTTTCAGTTTCATAAAAATGAATTATCTTTTAACTAAGAATCCGGTAATTCAAATTTCGACAAAACGACAGAAAAGTTAATTTTGTTTCTTATTTATTTATTTTTAAGAACCAAACTTTCGTTAAAACTAATTTAAAGTAGAAAAGACACTTTCTAAAATTACTAGTGTAGCCGGTAAGCACGGGACAATGTAATGTAAAGACCACCTTCACTTAGCCTGCGTTTATTGCTCTTATTTTCTCATGATCGATTGGGTCGAAAATTTAGTCTTTTTTATGCAGTTGTAGCCGTTTACATTTTTATTGTTAGTGTTAGGAAAAGTCTTGACATTTTCGATTGACGAGGAACTTTGCACACATAGAACGTAAATCGAAATGTTTAGACGCTTGGTGGTAATTAAACGTATCATACATTCGGTCTTTAGCTCTTGTGCACCCTATTATTATTTTAATTGAAAAATCAGATATTAATATACAAATTTGTAACGTTTTATTTAAAGATTTTTATTATCAGTTTTAACGGTATTCAAAAAGTATTTAAATAATACTGTTAGAAATGGTAAGTAACGTTATTTTAAACTTTTTATACAAAAGCTCTTTTACTCACATATTTGGGCTCAGTCATTTTCTCTACCTGCATTTTCACCTTTGGATTGCATAATTCAATAGCGTACTATTTACCCTAGGTCAAATATATTTATTACAGCTTATTTAGTTTTTTTACCAGTATAAATAAAGATTAAAAATTACTAACCGTAATGGGCATATTAATACTAATAATCGTACTTCTTGCAGGCTGATGGAGAATATGACAAGGAACAATTAAGAAGTAGGTAAAAATTCAGCATCCCTTACTTTCTTAATAAACTCTTTTTTTAGTTCTTCGGAATGCTTTTAAAGCCTTCGACCATGATGGTACAGGATGGATCGAGCATGCAGATGTATCTAGCATTCTTGAAATATTAGGGCAAAAATTGGAACCGCCAGCGGTTAAGGCTCTCATTAAAGAAGTAGATAAGGGCACAACTGGTAAATTGGATTTTAGCCAGTTCTGTAAATTGGCCGCTCGTTTTATTGAAGTTGAGGAAGATGTAGGAGCACTGCAAAATGAGTTAAAAGAGGCTTTTCGTGTATACGACAAGGAAGGTAAAGGATATCTAACCGTTGCCACACTGAGAGGTATTCTTCACGAATTAGATGATAAGCTGTCTAACCAAGATTTAGACATGATTATAGAAGAAATTGATGCGGATGGCTCTGGTACAGTTGATTTTGACGGTAAGAGTAAAATATTCACTAAAATTAAAGCCAAAATAATTTTTAAATTTTTTTCAGAATTTATGCAAGTTATGACAGGTAATTTAACTTAACCTTCAAATATTAAAATGTTCATATAGCAACTATATAATACAGTCGTTTAACTTTTATAAAGTGTAATATGAACTTTGGTGTTACGTTATATTTTTTTTTACTTACTAAGTCCTAATTGCGCTTCAAATTGTTAAGCCTTCCTTATAAATGTTAATTGGTTGGGTAGTTGGTTCCAATTTTGTATAGAGTGAACGCAAAAATGCCTCTTGGAATGTTTTTTCTGGATATTAGTCAAATTAGTGATTCGTGTAGAATTGGAATATCTAAGATTTTTCTACAAATATTTGGGTCGCTTGTTAAAAATTATTTTATGCAAATAAAATTACCACCAATAATTAGTTTGATTGTAATGCAAATTAGCTATTTCATTAAAACAATTTGTGAAGGTTAGAATAGGTCATTTTATTTTTATATATAATCATGCATTTTGATTAAATTTAATTAAGAATCTATTAGGAATCTATTATTAATAGCCTAGTAGTGACCCTTTGGGAGACCCCACATTTAATATAACTGTATAACTGACGATATGACCATTAGGATTTCTAAAACTTTGGACGAGGTCGAAAGAATAGATACTGTCCTAAATATTGAGAGTTTATTTTTAGGACCCGGTATTATTTTTGCTGCCTGCCATTCTCGGCCCTTGGTGACACTTTGGCAGTGTTCAAATCGTAGGCTATTTTCAAAAATATCCTTATTATTCCAAAGGTCTTAGGATTCACGTCAACAAGTCCAATTTTATTAAACTTGATTTTCAAGATTGGTTCGATTACGATTACTTACTTAACAGACTCTAAAGCTAGAAACGGCGTTTTAAATAGGTATAAATAGGTATTGGTGGGTTATCAGGTAATACTAAATTTTCTTCTTAGCTCATTAACGTCTATGTCAATTTGAGAAATTTTAATTTTCTCGTCGATAATTTTTTAATTTTAGCTTTGGCATTATTCAGCTTGGAGGCCTTTGCTCAGCACCTTTATTTAAGTAGGAAGGTTTTCGCATTATAGATAGTCGAGAAAGGATTGAGGTCCAGTCGATGCATTGCCAACTTTTCTAAACGGATAAACCGCGTTTTGGCAAACATTAATAGAAATTCAACGATTTTGTTTTCGAAAACTTTAAGCAATAATGCTGCAATATCAGAACACAAATGAAGATAAACGAGGACGGAAGAAATTGCTAAAACTGAAAAATTGGCGAAAGGAATAAGGTATACATAAATAAACATAATTGTTTCATGTCAATAGCTTTTATTCTGCAAAATTGTCATATACAAATAGGAAAATAAGGGATATTTTCGCAGCCTTTAACAATTTTTCCCACGGAAGCAAGCGCTTTTACCCTGATCAAGGTATGCATAAAAAAATAAGATTTGAAAAGATTTATGTTAATAGCTTTTACACTGCGCGAAATATCTTCCATTCTTGCAAGTTATATCCGATTGACCCTATGGAAGCTATAAGATATAGACATCCGATCGGGGAGGTTTATTCACTTATTTTTTTCGTAAACTTTTGACACAACAAACGATCAAAGTCGCACAATTTTTCGCTCCAATTTCATACAGTACAGGTGGTACATAATCAGCTGACTTTAACAGCTCGCCAGCAGAACAGTGTTACTCCATATGTTAAAGTTACATATTTTTATACCCTTGCAAAGGGTATTATAATTTTGGTCAGATGTTTGTAACGCAGTGAAGGAGACGTTTCCGACCCTATAAAGTATATATATTCTTGATCAGGATCAATAGGGGAGTCGATATAGCCATGTCCGTCTGTCCGTCTGTCCGTCTGTTTCAATACCGTTTGCGCTAGCGATCTGAAACTTTCACACTCGTCCTAAAACATGTGTACGCAGATCAAGTTTGAAAATCGTCCGATCGGACGTCTATATCCTATAGCTCCCATAGAAACAATTGGATATATCTTGCAAGAATTGATAATATTTCGCGCAGTGTAAAAGCTATTGACATGAATCTTGCCAAATCGTATTTTTTTATGTATACCTTGATCAGGGTAAAAGCGCGTGGCGATCGGACGTCTATATCCTATAGCTCCCATAGGAACAATAGGGTAAAATCGGTCCAAATTTGATGTTTTTCAGAGTATTTCGCGCTGTGTAAAAGCTATTGCTATAAATTTTTTCAAATCGTATTTTTTATGCATTCCTTCATCAAGGTAAAAGCGCGTGCTGATCGGACGTCTATATCCTATAGCTCCCATAGGAACAATACGGTGAAATCGGTTAAAATTTCATGTTTTTTAGAATATTTCGCGCAGTGTATAAGCTATTGACATAAATTTTTCCAAGTCTTATTTATTTACGCATACCTTGATCAGGGTAAAAGCGCTTGCCGATTGGACGTCTATATCGTATAGCTTCCGTAGGAAAAATTGTTAAAGGCTGGGAAAATATCCCTTTTTTTCTTATTTGTATATGACAATTTTGCAGTATAAAAGCTATTGGCATGAAACTATGCAATTTATCTAATTTATTTATGTATACCTTGCTCAGGGTAAAAGTTGCTGCCAATCAGACAAGTACATACTACATCCGCTATTTAAAAATGAAATTAATTACGTATAGCTAATCTTTTTTATACCCTTGCAGAGGGTATTATAATTTTGGTCAGAAGTGTGTAATGCAGTGAAGGATCAATAGGGGAGTCGATATAGCCATGTCCGTCTGTCCGTCTGTTTCAATACCGTTTGCGAGCTAAGTTTAAAAGCTAGCGATCTGAAACTTTCACAGTCGTCCTAAAACATGTGTACGCAGATCAAGTTTGAAAACCGCCCCGATCGGATGTCTATATCCTATAGCTCCCATAGGAACAATCGGATATAACTTGCAAGAATGGAAGATATTTCGCGCAGTGTAAAAGCTATTAACATAAATCTTTCCAAATCGTATTTTTTTATGAATACCTTGATTTGGGTAAAAGCGCGTGACGATCGGGCGTCTATATCCTATAGCTCCCATAGGAACAATAGGGTGAAATCGGTCCAAATTTGATGATTTTAGAATATTTCGCGCAGTGTGTAAGCTACTGACATATATTTTTCCAAGTCTTATTTATTTACGCATATCTTGATTAGGGTAAAAGCGCTTGCCGTTCGGACGTCTATATCTTATAGCTTCCGTAGGAAAAATTGTTAAAGGCTGCGAAAGTATCCCTTTTTTTCTATTTTTATTTTTTTATTTTTGCAGCATAAAAGCAATTGAAATCAGACGATGCAAATCTAGTTTATTTATGAATACCTTATTCCCTTCGCTACTTTTTCAGTTTTAGCAATTTCGGCAAAGTCTGCAAGGGTATTAAAACTTCGGCTTGCCGAAGTTAGCTTCCGTCCTCGTTTTATCTGTCTAGGGTGTTTACAAATTAAAAATAAAAAATTGAATTTGAATAACGCAAAAAAAAACCATAGTGCAGCGTTTGATTAAGCTTATCTGGGTTCTGGGGTACATAGGTATTCCGGGAAACAAGATGGTTATTGAGTGCGCTTAAGCAGGATCGAAAAATTGTATATACAAAATAGTAGACGTTTATTGAAAAGAGTGGAGATAAACAACGGACTGTAGGTCGATTTTCCCCATGGTCTCTTCATTTTTCATCCTTTTTTTTATTATTTAAAAGTTAAATAGGCCTTTAAATGTCAATTTAAGGCTGTTTTAATAATTACTATTTTTTGGCGGCCTTAGAAAAAACATTTTTTTATATAACTGAACCATTTTGACATATTTTGGTGACTTCTCTTTAAACATATATAAACATTTTATTTTTATCGGTTTTTTTATTTAATTGTTTATATTGCTTCTTAAGCCCACAAATAAGTACACTATATTATTATATTAAACTATATGTAGTTTGAACAAATTTAAAAAAAAAACAAGAGAGAACGCTATAGTCGAGTTCCTCGACTATTAGATACCCGTTACTCAGCTAAACAACTTTAGATTTTGCATTAACATAATGTGAATTAGAGTGACCACAGGAAAAAAGGGCAAAAAGTTCAAATTATCAATTTGAATTCGGCGATCTCTTAGAGCTGGCAGCTTTACAGCACGAGCATCAGCAGCAGCGCTGCTTTAGCACAGGCAGCTTTTGTCCTGCACCACCATACACACATACGCCATTGTTTGACTCAGACCTCCAATTTGGCTAACTTGATTTGATTTGCATAGTTCTAGGGATATTGTTCGGTATTGACAAATGAAAACCATCGCAATTTCCTTTAATAGAAATCCTTATCGAGAATTAACGTTGACTCTGTTGAGCACCTTGGCCAGCTGTTCCAAAGTCATCCGTTAGATGGCGCTATCGTATTGCGCCACGGGCCATGAAAGGCGCTAGCCAGGCTTAAGCGTTTAATGGGTTTTTGGGCGTTAGAGTAGGCGTGGCAAACTTTTATTAGGCAAATCGATAGGTATTGACGAAACAAATACATATCAATTAAAATTTTTATAATAGCATCAAAACTGTGGCCACAGCTTGTGTGGGGCTTTAAACTAACTAGCCAGGCGTTTATGGGTTTTTGGGCGTCAGAGGCGGGCAAATGATGGCAAACAACATTAAAATTTTTATAATAGAAACTGAAAGCGTTTTGGTTTTTGGGGGGGGGGGGGGGTGGCACCATTTTAAACTAACTTGCGCTGCGTATGAACTCCTAAAAATCTACATGCAAAATGCCAATCTTCTAGCTTTTATAGTTTCCGAGATCTCAGCGTTCATACGGACGGACAGACAGACGGACATGGCTAGATCGACTCGGCTAGTGATCCTGAACAAGAATATATATACGTTTCCGACCCTATGGAAATGCTTCCTTCTACCTGTTACATACTTTTGCACGAATACAATATACCCTTTCTCTACGAGTAACGGGTATAAACATTGAATACAGGCCATAAAAAATCAATAAAATACTAAACTTGGTTTTTTTGGCGGATTCCTTGACCATTTCGCCACAGGGTATTCAGAGACAAGGTCTTAACTAGAAGATTTCCCATCTATGCATTTTATAATCTTTGCTAACATGTAAACAATAAATTATTTAAACGTTTGATGCTTACAGTTCAATTTATGTGTTAAACTCTGTTTAGAAATTTCATGAAAATGTACACAATCGTAAGATAAAAAAGAGTTAGTTGAAATTTTCATTTTGAAAGGTATTTTTAACGAGGACGAAAGCTAACTTCGGCAAGCCGAAGTTTTAATACCCTTGCAGACTTTGCCGAAATTGCTAGAATTGAAAAAGAAGCGAAAAGAATAAGGTATACATAAATAAACTAGATTTGCAGAATTTCATGTCAATTGCTTTTATACTGCAAAAATGTCATATAAAAAATTGAAAAAAGGGATTTTTTCGCAGCCTTTAACAATTTTTCCTACGGAAGCTATAAGATATAGACGTCCGATCGCCACGCGCTTTTACTCTGATCAAGGTATGCATAAAACAAGAAAGGAAAGCTAACTTCGGGCGGAGCCGAAGTTGATATACCCTTGCAGAATATTATGTACATTATATTCTCCAAAATTATTCATATGATGCATTCTTAATACTCAAAAATCCCAACTTCCTAACCTTAAAAACACCAAAGTTATGGCATTTCCAATAGTTCAGTTATATGGCAGCTATAGGATATAGTCGGCCCATCCTTATTAAATTTGATAGGCCGGATTGATTGTCCAAAAATAAATCCCATAGAAAATCCCAACTTCCTAACTTAACAAACACCAAAGTTATGGCATTTCCGATCAATCAGTTATATGGCAGCTATAGGATATAGTCGATTCTTATGAAATTTGATAGGTCGGATTGATTGGCCAAAAATAAAACCCATAGAAAATCCCAACTTCCTAACTTAACAAACACCAAAGTTATGGCATTTCCGATAAATCAATTATATGGCAGCTATAGGATATAGTCGGCCGATCCCGCCGTTCCGACATATATACTGCGTGCAAAGGAAAGAAGGGTGTGTGCAAAGTTTCAGTTCGATATCTTTAAAACTGAGAGACTAGTTTGCGTAGAAACAGACAGACGGACAGACAGACGGACATGGCTATATCAACTCAGGTGGTGATCCTGATCAAGAATATATAAGTTAAAAGATTGATTATAATTTTATTTAAAAAAAATCAATCTTCTTTATTGAGTTGGATTAAGAACTAACATTAATTAAGCTAAACAATTATTCATTAAGACTACGCGTCGTTCCATCGCTGCCGCCGTCTCTGCCGCTGTTGCTGCTTCTGCTAACGTTCTTTATTATTATTGGTTGCTGCTGTTCTTCGCTGTCGCTGTTGGCCAATTTTAATTGTCATTGGCCAATGCATTCAAGTTATAGTTTTTGTTGTATGCACTTGGCCAAGTTCGATCAACTTTGGAAATTGGCTATTCTGCATTCCCACGATCGCTGACCGAAAGGTGCAAGCTCAGCGCACGTGGCTTAGTTCGTGTGAACTTATTGGGGGCATTTGTTGTGCAACCAATGCTTACTCTTACTTATCTCTTCCCTTCATAAACGCGACTGTCCTCGGTCGCAACGACGTAGAGAATAGGTCCAGAATGTGGGGGCTTTTCTTGCGTTTCTGGCACGGAAGCTGATTTACTTTCCGTTTATTTACGTCTTCGTAGGAGTTCCGTGATCGATCCTATTATTAGTAGAAGTAGAATGGTGGCCGATCCGTAGCTAACGGAAGATTCTATAGTTGTTTTGCTTCTTAGTTTTTCCAGCGCTTTTGTGTTGTTTATATTGAGTTCCTTGACCATTTGTAGTGAGAGAACTTCCTCTAATTTCGTCTTTTCTCCCATTAGTTGGAATAACGGTGGTTCTGGTTCGACTAAGTTGACTTCTTTTGATTTGTAAGTAGTTTCGCCAATAGTTACTGTTGAATTACGGTATTGTATTATAAAGGAGCCTTGCAGTTGTAGAAGTTTTTCGTCTAGCGAGACTGGCCCATTGAAGTTGTTCAGTAGTATGGTGCCTGGCAGTATTTCCTCGAAATCTGGTATGTGTTGATTGTTGATCATCTTACATTCAGGTTCTTGAAGGTTCAGGAGAGCGTTTACACAAGTGTCATTGCTTAAATCTAACAAATTTTCTGAATTACAAATTGTCTTATCATTATGGGATTCGCAAGGTTTTTTAATTGCAAATAATTGTCTTTTACACTCTAACAAATTTTCGTATTTTATATCATTGATTATTTGGGCTTTTTTTATTGCTTTAATTTTTAAAGTTCTACAATTATCTGTTTTAATTGTTGGGAGGCTAATAATATAGATGAGGTCGTTGCCATTTGTGGCTAATTTAACTTTAGCAAATTCCAATAATTCTTCTATGTTAAAAAATAAGTCATTCTCCTTTTTAAAGATATCTTCCACTACTGTGGTTTCTGTGCTTGTGAATACAAAAGAGTTTATTGTGTTAGATTTGGCCCATGTAATTGCGTATATTATATTGGTTATCTCTTCTTTTATTAATTGAATTTTATACTTTAAAATATTTGCTTTCTGATTTACGATTTCTTCCGAGCTCTGGGTAATTTTTAGTATTGCGTTAGTTGCATTAGTAAGTTGGTTAATTTTTTTGTTTATTAATCTGTTAATTACTACTTGTTTATTGTTGTTTTCTAATTGCTCATTTATCTTATTTTCTAAGATCTCATAATCGTGGTGGTCTGGTGATCCCGCCAGCCATTTCCATGCAGTACCTATTGTTTCTATTGCCCTTTTTTGTCTTTTTGTGTTTGGAGAATGCGTAAATCAGTATGAATCTGTTTTAGTTCGTATGAAAGGTAGGGGGTGTAATGGATGAGATGAGGTGAGTGAATGAAATGAATCTTCTAACTTCGCCAGAGTTTCTTCATAGCTGTGTATGTTAAAGATGTGGATGATTTTAAATGTTCCGTCTTGCTTAGCCGCTAATCCGATTTCGAGTGAGATATTTGTGAGTTGGAGTAGTCGAGCACTGTGGTTATCCCCAGGCATGTTGGTAGAAATAGCCTGAAAAATTATGTTCTTATATTATTTTTATGTATGATTTTTCCGGTTTGTGTTTTAATAGTGGTCATTTTGTTTTCTGCCACTTCCTCAGCTTTTGTATCTAGGTGTAAGTTTAGTTCCTAACCTTTTATCTATTTTTACGTGGACTACATCGCGAGGTTTAAAAAGCTTTGGCTGCATTTTGTCTCGATTGTGATATTCGAGGTCGGCTGTGAACTGGAGATTGTGCCTTTAAAAAATATATTTATGGGGCTTTCTTTTGTTACAGAATGGATCGATTTATTATATTCTTGAACTGCTTTAAAAATTAAGTCCTCAAATGTTATGCTCCCGTTCTCTTTTTTGAGGCACCGCATGATTTCTGTTAGGGTTGAATGAAATCTCTCTATTTGTCTGTTTCAATACCGTTTGCGAGCTCAGTTTAAAAGCTAGCGATCTGAAACTTTCACAGTCGTCCTAAAACATGTGTACGCAGATCAAGTTTGAAAACCGCCCCGATCGGATGTCTATATCCTATAGCTCCCATAGGAACAATCGGATATAACTTGCAAGAATGGAAGATATTTCGCGCAGTGTAAAAGCTATTAACATAAATCTTTCCAAATCGTATTTTTTTATGAATACCTTGATTTGGGTAAAAGCGCGTGACGATCGGGCGTCTATATCCTATAGCTCCCATAGGAACAATAGGGTGAAATCGGTCCAAATTTGATGATTTTAGAATATTTCGCGCAGTGTGTAAGCTACTGACATATATTTTTCCAAGTCTTATTTATTTACGCATATCTTGATTAGGGTAAAAGCGCTTGCCGTTCGGACGTCTATATCTTATAGCTTCCGTAGGAAAAATTGTTAAAGGCTGCGAAAGTATCCCTTTTTTTCTATTTTTATATGACATTTTTGCAGCATAAAAGCAATTGAAATCAGACGATGCAAATCTAGTTTATTTATGAATACCTTATTCCCTTCGCTACTTTTTCAGTTTTAGCAATTTCGGCAAAGTCTGCAAGGGTATTAAAACTTCGGCTTGCCGAAGTTAGCTTCCGTCCTCGTTTTATCTGTCTAGGGTGTTTACAAATTAAAAATAAAAAATTGAATTTGAATAACGCAAAAAAAAACCATAGTGCAGCGTTTGATTAAGCTTATCTGGGTTCTGGGGTACATAGGTATTCCGGGAAACAAGATGGTTATTGAGTGCGCTTAAGCAGGATCGAAAAATTGTGTATACAAAATAGTAGACGTTTATTGAAAAGAGTGGAGATAAACAACGGACTGTAGGTCGATTTTCCCCATGGTCTCTTCATTTTTCATCCTTTTTTTATTATTTAAAAGTTAAATAGGCCTTTAAATGTCAATTTAAGGCTGTTTTAATAATTACTATTTTTTGGCGGCCTTAGAAAAAACATTTTTTTATATAACTGAACCATTTTGACATATTTTGATGACTTCTCTTTAAACATATATAAACATTTTATTTTTATCGGTTTTTTTATTTAATTGTTTATATTGCTTCTTAAGCCCACAAATAAGTACACTATATTATTATATTAAACTATATGTAGTTTGAACAAATTTTAAAAAAAACAAGAGAGAACGCTATAGTCGAGTTCCTCGACTATTAGATACCCGTTACTCAGCTAAACAACTTTAGATTTTGCATTAACATAATGTGATTAGAGTGACCACAGGAAAAAAGGGCAAAAAGTTCAAATTATCAATTTGAATTCGGCGATCTCTTAGAGCTGGCAGCTTTACAGCACGAGCATCAGCAGCAGCGCTGCTTTAGCACAGGCAGCTTTTGTCCTGCACCACCATACACACATACGCCATTGTTTGACTCAGACCTCCAATTTGGCTAACTTGATTTGA
The DNA here is from genome assembly GCA_018152295.1 of Drosophila carrolli. Taxonomy (NCBI): domain Eukaryota; kingdom Metazoa; phylum Arthropoda; class Insecta; order Diptera; family Drosophilidae; genus Drosophila; species Drosophila carrolli. The sequence continues at coordinate 641,042 of JAECXJ010000291.1, read as the reverse complement.
TTTGCATAGTTCTAGGGATATTGTTCGGTATTGACAAATGAAAACCATCGCAATTTCCTTTAATAGAAATCCTTATCGAGAATTAACGTTGACTCTGTTGAGCACCTTGGCCAGCTGTTCCAAAGTCATCCGTTAGATGGCGCTATCGTATTGCGCCACGGGCCATGAAAGGCGCTAGCCAGGCTTAAGCGTTTAATGGGTTTTTGGGCGTTAGAGTAGGCGTGGCAAACTTTTATTAGGCAAATCGATAGGTATTGACGAAACAAATACATATCAATTAAAATTTTTATAATAGCATCAAAACTGTGGCCACAGCTTGTGGCTTGTGGGCGTCAGAGCGGGCGTGGCACCATTTTGAAACTAACTTGCGCTGCGTATGAACTCCTAAAATCTACATGCAAAATGCCAATCTTCTAGCTTTTATAGTTTCCGAGATCTCAGCGTTCATACGGACGGACAGACAGACGGACATGGCTAGATCGACTCGGCTAGTGATCCTGAACAAGAATATATATACGTTTCCGACCCTATGGAAATGCTTCCTTCTACCTGTTACATACTTTTGCACGAATACAATATACCCTTTCTCTACGAGTAACGGGTATAAACATTGAATACAGGCCATAAAAAATCAATAAAATACTAAACTTGGTTTTTTAGGCGGATTCCTTGACCATTTCGCCACAGGGTATTCAGAGACAAGGTCTTAACTAGAAGATTTCCCATCTATGCATTTTATAATCTTTGCTAACATGTAAACAATAAATTATTTAAACGTTTGATGCTTACAGTTCAATTTATGTGTTAAACTCTGTTTAGAAATTTCATGAAAATGTACACAATCGTAAGATAAAAAAGAGTTAGTTGAAATTTTCATTTTGAAAGGTATTTTTAACGAGGACGAAAGCTAACTCCGCAAGCCGAAGTTTTAATACCCTTGCAGACTTTGCCGAAATTGCTAGAATTGAAAAAGAAGCGAAAAGAATAAGGTATACATAAATAAACTAGATTTGCAGAATTTCATGTCAATTGCTTTTATACTGCAAAAATGTCATATAAAAATTGAAAAAAGGGATTTTTTCGCAGCCTTTAACAATTTTTCCTACGGAAGCTATAAGATATAGACGTCCGATCGCCACGCGCTTTTACTCTGATCAAGGTATGCATAAAACAAGAAAGGAAAGCTAACTTCGGGCGGAGCCGAAGTTGATATACCCTTGCAGAATATTATGTACATTATATTCTCCAAAATTATTCATATGATGCATTCTTAATACTCAAAAATCCCAACTTCCTAACCTTAAAAACACCAAAGTTATGGCATTTCCAATAGTTCAGTTATATGGCAGCTATAGGATATAGTCGGCCCATCCTTATTAAATTTGATAGGCCGGATTGATTGTCCAAAAATAAATCCCATAGAAAATCCCAACTTCCTAACTTAACAAACACCAAAGTTACGGCATTTCCGATCAATCAGTTATATGGCAGCTATAGGATATAGTCGATTCTTATGAAATTTGATAGGTCGGATTGATTGGCCAAAAATAAAACCCATAGAAAATCCCAACTTCCTAACTTAACAAACACCAAAGTTATGGCATTTCCGATAAATCAATTATATGGCAGCTATAGGATATAGTCGGCCGATCCCGCCGTTCCGACATATATACTGCGTGCAAAGGAAAGAAGGGTGTGTGCAAAGTTTCAGTTCGATATCTTTAAAACTGAGAGACTAGTTTGCGTAGAAACAGACAGACGGACAGACGGACAGACAGACGGACATGGCTATATCAACTCAGGTGGTGATCCTGATCAAGAATATATAAGTTAAAAGATTGATTATAATTTTATTTAAAAAAAATCAATCTTCTTTATTGAGTTGGATTAAGAACTAACATTAATTAAGCTAAACAATTATTCATTAAGACTACGCGTCGTTCCATCGCTGCCGCCGTCTCTGCCGCTGTTGCTGCTTCTGCTAACGTTCTTTATTATTATTGGTTGCTGCTGTTCTTCGCTGTCGCTGTTGGCCAATTTTAATTGTCATTGGCTAATGCATTCAAGTTATAGTTTTTGTTGTATGCACTTGGCCAAGTTCCATTAACTTTGGAAATTGGCTATTCTGCATTCCCACGATCGCTGACCGAAAGGTGCAAGCTCAGCGCACGTGGCGTAGTTCGTGTGAACTTATTGGGGGCATTTGTTGCGCAACCAATGCTTACTCTTACTTATGTCTGGGTCTTCTTATAATTTTAGGTGTTAACTTATATACTTTATAGGGTCGGAGATGTCTCCTTCACTGCATTGCACACTTTTGACGAAAATTATAATACCCTCTGCAAGGGTATAAAAATAAGATTTGGAAAGATTTTTGTCAATAGCTTTCACACTGCGCAAAATATCTTCCATTCTTGCAAGGTTTATCCGATTGTTTCTATGGGGTATTATAATTTTGGTCAAAAGTGTGCAACGCAGTGAAGGAGACATCTCCGACCCTATAAAGTATATATATTCTTGATCAGGATCACGTCCTGAGTTGATATAAGACAGACAGACAGAGAGAAAGACGGACATTTATAAATCACCTATTTTTCGACTCTTGTTTTGAGGTTTTGATTTCATTGACATATTATAACTTTCTTTGCTGATCCGCGTATTTCCTCTGACTATGTGTACGCTTGTTGATGATAATTATAGCGATTATCGTTTCACGAGTCTTTGAGATTGTAAATTTGTTTAAGATCCTGAATCCAGAAGTGCACGAAAATCTTCTTATTGAATATGTACTCGGTGTTCGGTTACTCCAGCCATTTCTAACAGCGTGAAGTTTTTCGCTATTCTGTTATTCGTGGCGGGAAGTGAATTTCTGTTACCTAAGTGTGTTTTTTTTTTACATTTTATGCATTTTGATATTTAGACTGAATTAAGTAGACATGTGGTCTGTTTTTTTAGCAAAATTAATTTTCTGAAATTTAGTGCGCGGTTTGGTGGAAAGGCAAGAAAATATTTAACTGATTGCATTTCTTGGACTTCGAACATTTTTTTAATGAAAAGTCTTGCTTTTCCAGATAGATTAGATATTTTAGATTTCAAAGAATTTTTTTTATCATTGGTATCGGGCATGCATTTACATTGTTGCCAGCTTATCACATTTTGAAAGTTTCTAACTTTGGAAAACTATTCTGATGGTATTGTGGCACTGTTTTATTGGCTTCTACTTAATCGCTTTCGACTAGTGGTTCGAAAAGGTATCTCTTTTTCGGCTCTTAAGAATTTTGCCATATGAAAATTTTGTTAAAATCATTACTCATAGCTAAAATAACCCTAAGTTTTAGAAATTCGCCATAAAACTTTATTTTTTTAAGTCCAAGGAAATATTTATATTTTCAAGGATTTTTTTCTGAAAACAAGAAAACTTTTCTTGAATCAAGAAAGTGTTTCTCAAATGTAGAAATTTTCGCCACAAACTAAACTCGCCCTAAATCCAAGAAAAAGTCTACATTTTAGTAAAAAGGGTACTTGTTTTTCGAATTTTTTTCTTAAAATGAGAAAGAAAAATTTTATCAAATTAACCTTAAAAAATCAGATAACCTTAAAAAATAGAAACGCTTTCTTAAATATAGAAATATTTTCTTAAATATAGAAATATTTTCTAAAATATAAAAATGAATTCCAAAATAGAGATATATATTTTCTATAACATAGAAAACATTTTCTAAAATATCACACCCTGACCATAAAGGTTTAGAAGGTTTTTTTTCGTTTTTTTCTTTTTATACCCTTGCAGAGGGTATTATAATTTCAATCAAAAGTTTTGCAACGAAGTGAAGGAGACATTTCCGAGCCTATAAAGTATATATATTCTTGATCAGCATCACCAGGAAGGTCGATCTAGCCATGTCCGTCCGTCCGTTTCTACGCAAGCTAGTCCCTCAGTTTTAAAGCTATCTGCTTGAAACAGCGCAAAATCGACATAGCTTCATTGTTTTTAGTAATATAGGCATAGAAATCGAAATGTAGGCGATTTGTAATAACTGCAAGGGTATATAAACTTTGGGTTGCCGAAGTTTGCTTCCTTTTTTGTTTTACTTGAGTTATAAACACACATGAGAAGTAATGTTTAGAACGACTAAAAGTTTTACCCTTTACTGAAAAGTAATTAAAATATTTTTTGTTATGTGAAATAGCATCTTACAAAATTTAATGTGAAATATTTCGACTTTCACAGTTGCGACTTAACGAGATCTAAAAAATATTTTATACCAATATTTTTCGCTAACGCCCCATCATATAGTCATTTGTTTTGCCGTGTATTCTTCCCGCGCGACCGTGGCTCCATTTAAAGTCTTTAAACCTAGGGGGGACCTGGGTTCGAATCCCACCGGCGGACTTATAAAATTATAAGTTTCTTCGGATAGATAGATACTTATCGGAGTTTACTTGTAAGAACTGAAATAAATCATAACTATATACATTTTCTCTTTCCCCACAGAATTTCAGTTGAAATCGATGCAAATCATTAGTGCAATACTAATACAAGCTTTGTGACTTTTCTGAATGAAAAGCGATAAATCATACATGTACACATACATAAGTCCATAAATCCTGAATGAAAATTTACATCATGATGAATGTAGGCACATTTTTTATACATTTTTTCTAATTTTTAGAAAAAAAACTCTAAAATGTATGGTAAAATGCCCTACTTTTATGAAATATTTTTCTATTTTTAAAACAAGTTTTTCTTGTTTTTAGGGCCCTTTGCCTTAGATTTTAGAAAGGCCTTAATTTGGAAAAATGTACACTAGAATTTATGGTGCGATGCCATTGAAGACAAAAATATGGCGAATTTCTTGTTTTTAGGGTTAATTTTGGTTTGAGTGTAGTTTGGAATGACACAATGACTGATTTGTAGTAAAATTGTTTTTTTCTGCACTTTTTGCGAAATAGTTATTTGTACCATTTATTTACTTACACGAATTCCAAACGAATCAAAATTGACACAACTTTATTGTTTGAAGGGTCTGTAAAGCTTAAAATTTTCGTGGTTGGGATCTTTTCTAATTTTAGACCAAAAATAATACTCAAAGATATAAAGGGTTAAAGACATAAGAGCATAAAACTGTTCTGCACTTGCAAGTTATATGATACATTTTTGGGGGCACTTACCCAATTTATAAGCAACTTTGAGCCAAGAGCTAATTTCCAAATAACTCTGACTGACACCGAGATAAATCCGTTGTCAGCTATTTTTTTCAATTACGCCTCTAAATTATTCCCAGCCAGATCAGTTTTACGCACTCCGCATCAAACGGATATTGTAAACATCCAAGCCCAGCCCCAGAGCGAGTTCTTGAATTTAATAAACAAATTGCATCCTCCTATTTTCCGACTCTCTTGAGTCATTCTCATAATCAGTTCTTAAGATAAATCTCTTAAGCCGAGCTTTGATTATTGATCATTAAACTCGAGACAGGCAGTCGGTTTTTATACCCGTTACTCGTAGAGTAAAAGGGTATATTGTATTCGTGCAAAAGTATGTAACAGGTAGAAGGAAGCGTTTCCGACTCTATAAAGTATATATATTCTTGTTCAGGATCACTAGCCGAGTCGATCTAGCCATGTCCGTCTGTCCGTCTGTCTGTCCGTCCGTATGAACGCTGAGATCTCGGAAACTATAAAAGCTAGAAGATTGGCATTTTGCATGTGGATTTTAGGAGTTCCTACGTAGCGCAAGTTTGTTTCAAAATGGTGCCACGCCCCCTCTGACGCCCACAAGCCACAAGCTGTTCCCACAGTTTTGATGCTATTATGCAAATTTTAATTGATATGTATTTGTTTCGTCAATACCTATCGATTGGCCTAATAAAAGTTTGCCACGCCCACTCTTACGCCCAAAAACTCATTAAACGCTTAAGCGCATGACTAGCGCATACATTTCCGCCTTTCATGGCAATACAATAGCGCCATCTAACGGATGACTTTGGAACAGCTGACCAAGGTGCACAACAGAGTCAACGTTAATTCTCGATAAGGATTTCTATTAATGGAAATTGCGATGGTTTTCATTTGTCAATACCGAACTATATCCCAAGAACTATGCAAATCAAATCAAGTTAGCCAAATTGGAGGTCAGAGTCAAACAATGGCGTATGCGTGTATGCTGATGCAGGACAAAAGCTGCCTGCGCTAAAGCAGCGCTGATGCTGATGCTCGTGCTGTAAAGCTGCCAGCTCTAAGAACTTTTTGTCCTTTTTCCTGTGGTAACTCTAATTCACATTATGTTAATGCAAAATCTAAAGTTATTTAGCTGAGTAACGGGTATCTAATAGTCGAGGCACTTGACTATAGCGTTTTCTCTTGTTAACAATCGAAAGGAGCAGTTCAACTAAGTGAAAATTAAAAGCAGTGAATTAACAAAATGTTCGACCTATAACTATGTAATAGTGAATAAGTGAAGTTAAAAAATAAAATTATATTTATTAAATTAATTCATTAATTCCCGCCCAACGTGGGGCTGCGCGACTAAAATTCCAAAACGAGGCTTTTAATAAAAGCAAAAAATTTAGAGTGAAAAATAAATTAGTGCTGCCAAAAACCCGATAAAACCGACAAAATCGAAATAGTTTGTGTTGATCAAAAATAAGGTAGAAAATAATTAAAGTAAAAATACCCTTAAAGCAAAAACAGCCGACAAAATTAAAAAGTGTGTGTTGATAAAAAAATTAAGGTGAAAAATAATTATCGCAATTGTCCGCTTGTAACAAAAAATATACTGCTCTAGACAATTTAACAAAATAAAATTTAACACCAGCAACGAAAAAAATTATTTAAATAAAAATTAATACAATCATCGAATAAACTTTTTAAAACAGGCTGAAGGGCAATCCCTCGCCAAATAAAAACATTTACCAAGAAGAAAGACTTAAATGATAAAAATTTGAAACAGAGTGACGACCCCAAAAGGGATCATCAATCAAGAGAAGGACGACCCCAAACCGGATTTTCAAACAAGAAAAATAAAGAAGACGATTCGTAAAGAAGTCTTCGAGAGCAATAATATTTTTTTCTTAATTATAGGATTTTGTAAAAGGAAATAATAAAACAAAATGGAAGAATTAATTTCTGATTTTGAAAAAATTCTCGAATCCTTGAGAACCTTTCACCAGCCATGCTGTAACAAATAATAAAAGACCTCATACAATAAATCCACCTCGAGAACTTACAAAGCATAAGGCAATAACAAATAATGCAATGTTTAACGTAGGAGAATTAATAAAACAAGTTGTAAATTACGAATTGAATCCATTAAAAAACGAGATTGTGAACTTAAGTTAGCAGTTATCTCACAAAATAAAGAAGGTTGAAGATTTTAATACAGAGATTATCGATCCTAATATTAAATACGACACATCATAAAGGTGAGAAAGTCAGCTGGAGACAATCAGCGGGGGCAATATGCCAAAGGCAGTGAAAGGTTTTATTCTGCCTTATCATTATTAAGAAATAAAATAAGGGAAATGGAAAATTATGCCATAACTCATAACGGTACGGTATTAAATTTCGATGACATAATGGCCAGACTTGACTTTGTCTTTGGTGACCATCTTCCCATCAATACTATTGGGCAAGAATTGATTGTATTGAGTCAGGGAAAATTATCCATAAAGGATTATTATGGTAAGGTTTAAAGAAAATTAACTCTACTAATGCTAGGAATACACCAATAACAGCAGAACTTAATGAAAAGCATATGTAGACAGCTCTCAGAGTTTTCATAACCGGCCCTAACACCCAAATTTTGGACACTATTTTCTCCATGAATCCGCCTGACTTAACAAATGCAATAAAAAAAATCCAAAAAACCAATAAAATTTGAAACCAAATTTTCTTAACTGAGGAAAATACAATTCTTCCCTTAAGGGGAAGTTCTTTCAGATTTGTTCAAAAATACATCAAAGTTTGGAAATTTTTTGTGGGATAATGAAATAACATCTATTTTGGATTGTCGAATGTGTTCGTTATTCCTTAATATGTTAATTTTTTTTCAAGCCAAAATTCAAAATGTCGGCTGCAAAATGGCGGCCCACGTCGATCTCAGCACGCGAAACATCGTCGTCTAATTTCACGTCTGCACCCTCTCGTAGTGAACTGAAATAAGCGACGTTGACTATCTCTTAAAATTTATGAAATTCCCTATTACTTTTACCTAATTAGAAAAAATTTCGATTAAAAAGATAGTTTATTTTTAAGGTCAATTTTTTTTTCAAATGTCTATAATTTAGTCAATACAATATATTCGTGCAAAAGTATGTAACAGGTAGAAGGAAGCGTTTCCGACTCTATAAAGTATATATATTCTTGTTCAGGATCACTAGCCGAGTCGATCTAGCCATGTCCGTCTGTCCGTCTGTCTGTCCGTCCGTATGAACGCTGAGATCTCGGAAACTATAAAAGCTAGAAGATTGGCATTTTGCATGTGGATTTTAGGAGTTCCTACGTAGCGCAAGTTTGTTTCAAAATGGTGCCACGCCCCCTCTGACGCCCACAAGCCACAAGCTGTTCCCACAGTTTTGATGCTATTATGCAAATTTTAATTGATATGTATTTGTTTCGTCAATACCTATCGATTGGCCTAATAAAAGTTTGCCACTCCCACTCTTACGCCCAAAAACTCATTAAACGCTTAAGCGCATGACTAGCGCATACATTTCCGCCTTTCATGGCAATACAATAGCGCCATCTAACGGATGACTTTGGAACAGCTGACCAAGGTGCACAACAGAGTCAACGTTAATTCTCGATAAGGATTTCTATTAATGGAAATTGCGATGGTTTTCATTTGTCAATACCGAACTATATCCCAAGAACTATGCAAATCAAATCAAGTTAGCCAAATTGGAGGTCAGAGTCAAACAATGGCGTATGCGTGTATGCTGATGCAGGACAAAAGCTGCCTGCGCTAAAGCAGCGCTGGTGCTGATGCTCGTGCTGTAAAGCTGCCAGCTCTAAGAACTTTTTGTCCTTTTTCCTGTGGTAACTCTAATTCACATTATGTTAATGCAAAATCTAAAGTTATTTAGCTGAGTAACGGGTATCTAATAGTCGAGGCACTTGACTATAGCGTTTTCTCTTGTTAACAATCGAAAGGAGCAGTTCAACTAAGTGAAAATTAAAAGCAGTGAATTAACAAAATGTTCGACCTATAACTATGTAATAGTGAATAAGTGAAGTTAAAAAATAAAATTATATTTATTAAATTAATTCATTAATTCCCGCCCAACGTGGGGCTGCGCGACTAAAATTCCAAAACGAGGCTTTTAATAAAAGCAAAAAATTTAGAGTGAAAAATAAATTAGTGCTGCCAAAAACCCGATAAAACCGACAAAATCGAAATAGTTTGTGTTGATCAAAAATAAGGTAGAAAATAATTAAAGTAAAAATACCCTTAAAGCAAAAACAGCCGACAAAATTAAAAAGTGTGTGTTGATAAAAAAATTAAGGTGAAAAATAATTATCGCAATTGTCCGCTTGTAACAAAAAATATACTGCTCTAGACAATTTAACAAAATAAAATTTAACACCAGCAACGAAAAAAATTATTTAAATAAAAATTAATACAATCATCGAATAAACTTTTTAAAACAGGCTGAAGGGCAATCCCTCGCCAAATAAAAACATTTACCAAGAAGAAAGACTTAAATGATAAAAATTTGAAACAGAGTGACGACCCCAAAAGGGATCATCAATCAAGAGAAGGACGACCCCAAACCGGATTTTCAAACAAGAAAAATAAAGAAGACGATTCGTAAAGAAGTCTTCGAGAGCAATAATATTTTTTTTCTTAATTATAGGATTTTTGTAAAAGGGAAATAATAAAACAAAATGGAAGAATTAATTTCTGATTTTGAAAAAATTCTCGAATCCTTGAGAACCTTTCACCAGCCATGCTGTAACAAATAATAAAAGACCTCATACAATAAATCCACCTCGAGAACTTACAAAGCATAAGGCAATAACAAATAATGCAATGTTTAACGTAGGAGAATTAATAAAACAAGTTGTAAATTACGAATTGAATCCATTAAAAAACGAGATTGTGAACTTAAGTTAGCAGTTATCTCACAAAATAAAGAAGGTTGAAGATTTTAATACAGAGATTATCGATCCTAATATTAAATACGACACATCATAAAGGTGAGAAAGTCAGCTGGAGACAATCAGCTGAAATAGCTATGGGGCAATATGCCAAAGGCAGTGAAAGGTTTTATTCTGCTTTATCATTATTAAGAAATAAAATAAGGGAAATGGAAAATTATGCCATAACTCATAACGGTACGGTATTAAATTTCGATGACATAATGGCCAGACTTGACTTTGTCTTTGGTGACCATCTTCCCATCAATACTATTGGGCAAGAATTGATTGTATTGAGTCAGGGAAAATTATCCATAAAGGATTATTATGGTAAGGTTTAAAGAAAATTAACTCTACTAATGCTAGGAATACACCAATAACAGCAGAACTTAATGAAAAGCATATGTAGACAGCTCTCAGAGTTTTCATAACCGGCCCTAACACCCAAATTTTGGACACTATTTTCTCCATGAATCCGCCTGACTTAACAAATGCAATAAAAACGAGGACGGAAGCTAACTTCGGCAAGCCGAAGTTTTAATACCCTTGCAGACTTTGCCGAAATTGCTAAAACTGAAAAAGTAGCGATAGGAATAAGGTATACATAAATAAACTAGATTTGCGTCGTTTGATGTCAATTGCTTTTATACTGCAAAAATGTCATATAAAATAGAAAAAAAGGGATACTTTCGCAGCCTTTAACTATTTTTCCTACGGAAGCTATAAGAAATAGACGTCCGATCGGCAAGCGCTTTTACCCTAATCAAGATATGCGTAAATAAATAAGACTTGGAAAAATTTATGTCAGTAGCTTACACACTACGTGAAAAATTCAGAAAACCAACAAATTTGGACCGATTTCACCGAATTGTTCCTATGGGAGCTATAGGATATAGACGTCCGATCGCCAAGCGCTTTTACCCTGATCAAGGTATGCATAAAAAATAAGATTTGGAAAGATTTATGTTAAATGCTTTTACACTGCGCGAAATATCTTCCATTCTTGAAAGTTATATCCGATTGTTCCTATGGGAGCTATAGGATATAGACGTCCGATCAGCACGCGCTTTTACCTTGATGAAGGAATGCATAAAAAAATACGATTTGAAAAAATGTACAGCAATAGCTTTTACACATCGCGAAATATTCTGAAAAACATCAAATTTGGACCGATTTTACCCTATTGTTCCTATGGGAGCTATAGGATATAGACGTCCGATCGTCACGCGCTTTTACCCTGATCAAGGTATGCATAAAAAATACGATTTGGAAAGATTCATGTCAAAAGCTTTTACACTGCGCGAAATATCATCAATTCTGGCAAGATATATCCGATTGTTCCTATGGGAGCTATAGGATATAGACGTCCGATCGGGGCGATTTTCAAACTTGATCTGCGTACACATGTTTTAGGACGAGTGTGAAAGTTTCAGATCGCTAGCTTTTAAACTGAGCTCGCAAACGGTATTGAAACAGACGGACAGACGGACAGACGGACAGACGGACAGACGGACATGGCTATATCGACTCAGGAGGTGATCCTGATCAAGAATATATATACTTTATAGGGTCGGAAACGTCTCCTTCACTGCGTTACAAACTTCTGACCAAAATTATAATACCCTCTGCAAGGGTATAAAAATCCAAAAAACCAATAAAATTTGAAACCAAATTTTCTTAACTGAGGAAAATACAATTCTTCCCTTAAGGGGAAGTTCTTTCAGATTTGTTCAAAAATACATCAAAGTTTGGAAATTTTTGTGGGATAATGAAATAACATCTATTTTGGATTGTCGAATGTGTTCGTTATTCCTTAATATGTTAATTTTTTTTCAAGCCAAAATTCAAAATGTCGGCTGCAAAATGGCGGCCCACGTCGATCTCAGCACGCGAAACATCGTCGTCTAATTTCACGTCTGCACCCTCTCGTAGTGAACTGAAATAAGCGACGTTGACTATCTCTTAAAATTTATGAAATTCCCTATTACTTTTACCTAATTAGAAAAAATTTCGATTAAAAAGATAGTTTATTTTTAAGGTCAATTTTTTTTTCAAATGTCTATAATTTAGTCAAATTTTTTTTTAATTAGGTATAAGTCATGGGGAATTTCATAAATTTTAAGAGATGTTCTTTCTCAGGAACGAAACTCAGTTATTTCAAAAACTCTAACCAAAACAGAACAATTATAAGCAACAAAGCCTTTAAAATTGTGTGGGATTATTTATATGGGGCTAACAACATCAAGATTTACATCAACCTCTTTCCTTCCCTTTCTCTCAAAAGAAAACACAAGTATCGAAATAAAATTATTTATAAGCCAGGAGCAACAAATGTTGTTGCGGACTTACATATCAAGAATCCAAATAAATAACTTACGGAAAGTATCGAATCGGTCACAAATTAAAACACTCACTCAGCATTCAGCAGAGCGTAGTTTCTTGTTATACAAGAAACCCGAAGACCCTTAAGTTTAAGCAAAATTGCTAATAGCAACGGGGAAATATACAATACATAAGTCGATTAATGTATTCGGAAATTCATATAATACAGTACACGTGATACTCCAGATAATTGTATATCAATCTTGATTAAATATATTCCACCAAATAAAACAATAGGAGTTCACTGTACCTTAGAAGCCTTTTATAGAACTCAGCAGCCACTCAAAGATAATTTTATAAACAAATTTTTATACACCCAAACATCTGTCCATGACGTAGAAAAAACTGAAGACAGAAGGCACATAGAGGGCTTCATGAAAATAATAAACAAATAACCCGACTATATTATTGGCCAAATTTATACAAAAACAAGAAGGAAAGCTAACTTCGGGCGGAGCCGAAGTTGATATACCCTTGCAGAATATTCTGTAAATTATATTCTTCAAAATTATTCATATAATGCATTCTGAATACTCATACAAAATCCAAACTTCCTAACTTTACAAACACCAAAGTTATGGCATTTCCGATCAATCAGTTATATGGCAGCTATAGGATATAGTCGGCCCATCCCGTTCCGACATATATACTGCGTGCAAAGAAAAGAAGGGTGTGTGCAAAGTTTCAATTCGATATCTATAAAACTGAGATACTAGTTTGCGTAGAAACAGACAGACGGACAAACAGACCGACAAACAGACGGACATGCTTGTATCAACTCAGGACGCGATTCTGATCAAGAATATATATACTTTATAGGGTCGGAGATGTCTCTGTCGCCCCGCTAAAACGCAATTTCTTAAAGCGACAACATGACAGAGCACAATTACAGGCTTGTGGTGTGTCAATGCAATATTACCAATAGTGATGAAATAGGCCTTCTGATGAAATTCCCGAGAATATACCCTGCAGTACCGTTCATCACCTTTTAATAGCTTTTTCATCACCAAAAATTCATCACTACTGATTAATCATTGATGAATCTTCATACAAATTAGTGATGAATTTAACATTGGCATGTCCTAGGAGTTAATCAGTAAAAATTCATCACTCTTTAACCAGTAATTTATCACTCTTTTCAGTTTTTCATCACTCTTTAATCAGTAATTCATCACACAGAGACAGAGTAAGAGAGGGAGATGGAAATTTTTCTGCGTTTCCTACGATCGGGGTCTGAGAGTTTCGGCTCTGCCTGCGTCGCACTCGGCTCTGCCGACTTTGCCTTTGGCTCTGCCGGCGTCGCAGTCCGCTGCTGATTAAACGGTGATGAATTTTTGTAGTGATGAATTTCGGAACTGCAAGAATATATATAAGTTAACACCCCCAGTTCCCACAATGACAAATTGTCAAGTTGCAGGCCATATCCGGTGGCCAACACGCGCAGTAAGGAAACCGCCGACTCTGCACTCCGAGGGCAGTTGCCCGGAGCCCGGTCAGAGCACTCGCGGAGCGAGTGATCGCCACCAGCCGGATATCTGCTGCTGACCTGGCGCTTTATTTCTGGCGCTGGGAACACTTACTCAGCGGATGATCGCCACCGGCCGGATACCAAGTGCTGACCCGGCACTTTAGCGGCAGCGCTGCGACCAGCGCTTTAGGAGAAATAAATAATAAACTTAATATTGCACCGTGTCTTTATTATCCTCTGCCTTAACAGGTTTAGCAGAAAAAGGGATTAATTAAATACCAAATACCAACTCAAAATAACTTATACTTTATAGGTTCGGAGATGTGTCCTTCACTCCGTTACACACTTATGACCAAAATTATAATACCCTCTGCAAAGGTATAAAAACCCTTTTTAATAGAATACAAAATGTGACCCAATATCAACAACAAATTTAAAAAAAAAGTGACTCCCAAATTCCAACAACAAATAAATAAACTACTACAGTTTTAAACTAAAATAAGAAAGGAAAGCTAACTTCGGGCGGAGCCGAAGTTGATAGACCCTTGCAGAATACTCTGTAAATTAAATTCTCCAAAATTATTCATATGATGCATTCTTAATACTCATAAAAAATCCCAACTTCCTAACTTTAAAAACACCAAAGTTATGGCATTTCCAATCGTTCAGTTATATGGCAGCTATAGAATATAGTCGGCCGATCCTTATGGAATTTGGTAGGTCGGATTGATTGGCCAAATATAAAACCCATAGAAAATCCCAACTTCCTAACTTTACAAACACCAAAGTTATGGCATTAATGGCGTTAATCCTATTGTTCTTTCCTTTGCCTAATTTGTCTTTACATGTTTCGCTTCGCGTCAAAGCAAGGTATATAAAAGCATGTCCGACTATGGAAAATAATCACATAACTTAAATTCACTAAAAAAGGAATCCATACCTTTCAAAACTATCATAATAATTTTATTTTTAAAAAGTATTTCCATAAAATAATATAATTAATAAGAATCAACGACTACAATACAAAAATTATGCTAATTTATTTTCAAGGGTGTATAAAGGTCGATCTACATTGTACTCCACCTCTCAGCTCATTTTATGGGGAGAGAGACAGAGTAAGAGAGGGAGATGGAAATTTTTCTGCGTTGCCTACGATCGGGGACTGAGAGTTTCGGCTCTGCCTGCCTTTTGTAGTGATGAATTTCGGAACTGCAGGGTACCCATACACTCATACCAAAATCCACACATTCTTAGTGTGCGCCGACAAATACATAAAAATATATACAACTAGATCATTAAATAACAACATTAAACAAAATTACCCTGCGAATCAAAAAAAAAATCAACCAAAGCTCATTAAACATAAAATTCAAAACAAGTGTCCCAAAAATTTTTAATGATATTTATATATTTAAATTTCAATCGAAAACTAAAACAATATAAAAGTTTATTTATCCAATTTTGTTATTGGTAGGATAGCATTATAAAATGGATTATTTTCGTATGCTATATTTTTTTCGAGCGGCGAAAACGCTGTTCTTGTCTCTGTCCGCCCTAAAATTCAATCGTCGGTAAGGTATGCAGGCACCATCCGCTCGCAGAATCACAACCAAAGCTGATTTGGTTTGAAGTTTTCTCAACCACTAAGCGCAGACACCGACTGCGATGTGCCCTGTTCCTATCTCATTAGATTGATTTATATTATTGAATACATACATATATGCAAAACATTTTCTGCTACCACTGATTTGAATTTGTAAACCAAAATGAAATATACGCGGAAATATTAAAAAAAATACTATAACATATAATATTCTTATTTTTATCATTAAAGCCTAGTATCCAGATCGACAAACGATTGCGCTAGCGTAAATACTTTAATCTTTCCAGTGTGACCAAAATTTTGAGAGTTCATCAGATTTAAGCGTGCTACGGTCGTACTGTCAATCAGCTGGGTTTGTAGACAAGCAGTTAAAATTCAAATATCGTATTTGCGGGAAAGAGCCTTTAAATGATATTATCAAATACCTTGGCAAGACAAGTCTGCCAGTGTACAAAGAAATTAAAAAACAATACAATTTAAATTTAACAGTTGTTTTTTTTAATTTATTGATAATTATTTGCTAATTTAAAGTTCATAGCTGCACTTTTATTGTGTTTTTCGTACATTCTTGACCTAAAAAACATTTTTCTCTGACAAGAGGCACCACAGGTAGTATTAATGTTATTTTGTCCTCACATGTTTTCCTGCAATTGACTTTTGCGAGTTTTTTGAGTTTTTTCCTACATTTCTTATAATGTTCAGTGAGAAGCGCACGCCAAAAGATTAAATTTTCTAATCTTTTCGCTAGGGTTCACCCAAAGTTCATTTCCGCAGACTGGCAACGCTATGGTATTTTTTTCGTCGATCTGTGGACCGACGTCAAAAAAAGGCCCGACGAAAAGTGAACGCCAGCTGTGTGCCTCTCGCTCTCTCCATGACTGGCGTACGGTTTTCGTCGATCTGGATACTAGGCTTAACCCAATAGTGAATACGCTCATATTGTTAGGGTACCAAGTCTGAAAAGTAGCAAAAGACAAAATATTCTTGCTGCATCGAAATGAAATGATCGCACACATGCACCCCTGTATGAGAATGCATGAACACGCATACATACAAAACCCAATTCAAGCGCAGGGCAACCTTCTTCAAAATGCGCGTCTCTGCGACTAAAGGACCGAACTCGAGTAATGAGCGCGCGAGCGTCAAAATGAGAATAAGAATGAGAGCGAAAAAAACCCGAAGCTGACGAATTGTCCGGGGCCTGCCGCTACCAGCTGTGGGGCTGTCTAGATGTTTGTATGGTTAGTCATCATAGTCTTTCCTATGATTAGCGGCAGATCGTGCATTCCGCTTGACAAATCTGTACCAAGCTGCGAAATCTGCTAAACAAATTCCTTTCAACTGCTCATGCGTTTGCACATATCGGTCAAGAATATTACGCTCAAAAATATCCACCGAGTTGTTTGGAAGTCGCTCTAATTCTTCATTTGAGCGAGCCAATTTGTCTGGATGGCAAGTGTTTAAAAAATAGTACCTTCACTATAAGAATTTAAGAATTTTAAAAGCCAGGGACTTAAAACTTTCGAAATCGACTTTTTATACTCTTGCAGAGGGTACTATAATTTCAGTCAAATGTTTGCAACGCAGTGAAGGAGACATTTCCGACCCTATAAAGTATATATATTCTTGATCAGTATCACCAGCAGAGTCGATCTACCAATGTCCGTCTGTCCGTCCGTCTGTCTGTTTCTACGCAGTTTTAAAGCTATCTGCTTAAAACTTTCCCAAAAGTTGTCTTTTTATTACAGGTAGTATATAAGTCGGAACGAGCCGGATGGGTCGACTATATCATATATATAGCTGCCATAGAAATTATCGGAAAAAACAACTCTTAAAAATTATTATGTTGTTTTTAATTTTTTTTGTTGATCTTTGATCTTTGGGATTTGGTAATATTTAAACATTATGGAATTACGGTTTTAATTAAATTAAAATCGGACAACATTATCATATAGCTGCCATAGAAACGATGGCAAAATGCAGCGCAAAATCGACATAGGTTCATTGTTTTTAGTAATATAGGCATAGAAATCGAAATGTAGTTGATTTGTAATAACTGCAAGGGTATATAAACTTTGGCTTGCCGAAGTTTGCTCCTTTCTTGTTTAATTTTTAGGCAGTGCGCTGTTTTCGCAAGGGTGCTGGGGAATCTTTCAATCTGTCCGTTCGAGGTGCTGTGCAAGGGGGTGCATTTGTAATGTTAATATTAAAATTATTTAACATTGATAATAGTCGGAGCTTAATGTTCTTGTATTATCACAGTAAATTATTTCTGTGTTATGAAAAAAGTTTACAATATTTAAAATTGGGGATTTTACATCCACAATTGCGCTTGTGTTAAGTGGTTCTTGAGCCGCTGATTGGCTCTGTTATGTCAGGAAAATGTCGCCGGCTGAAAGGTATATTCTATAATAAATAAAATCACCTTTTCAGTTGAGCTCTGCATTAAAACTGAATTTTGTTTTCTTCTTGCTTAGGAATCTAACATGAAATTCTTATCCTGGTCTTATCTGTGGCCTACGCAGAGGCTGCGTCTGCCTGAACGGGAGAGTTATCTTTTAACCCCGCACATTGGACTGAACCTTAAAAAGCAAACTACTTTTCTTTACCATATCCTTTTTCTTGGCAAAACTTAATTTTCAGACAAACTGTATTTTATTTTGGAGATCTAACTTTTTAGCTGACTAGTTCAATATATATTAGTTTAAGTCGACCATGATTAATGTCGATTAAAGGGCTATGATCATATTTTCATTTTTTTTCTTTCAAATCGAAAATAAAATATCACTTTTACATTTTTTATTAAATGAAAGTTTAAGAGTTAAAGAAAATGCCTGAATTTCTTTCGTTTTTTAATGTGGCTCTCATTCAGGTGTATTATTATGTGTGCAAATACAATATCTACCTCGTCTAAAATTTATGCCTTTAACTTGATTATGTGAATTGATTCATTTATTGTGTGAATAAACATTCTTAATTGCCGAACCGTTTTCACATTTAAATTATAAAGCTCAAGAAGGCGATAGAGCTGATAAAAAAAAATATTTTTCTTTTCTCCTTTCATTCCGCTTGATTAATAATTCCCAAGCGTCCTCATAGTTTATTTTGATTTTAACAACAAGTGAGAAACCACATTTTAGGCTTATCCCTTAAGTGAGATTTTAAGGTAATTGAATTTTAAGTAGGACTAAGACCCTCCCTCAAATCTATCAGCTCATTGAATAACTCATAAAATTGGTCCCCATCTTTGGAATCTCCAAAGAATGTAGGTACCTGAATTGTTGGTAGCGTTGG
Source organism: Drosophila carrolli (assembly GCA_018152295.1). Classification (NCBI taxonomy): domain Eukaryota; kingdom Metazoa; phylum Arthropoda; class Insecta; order Diptera; family Drosophilidae; genus Drosophila; species Drosophila carrolli. The sequence continues at coordinate 622,155 of JAECXJ010000291.1, read as the reverse complement.
CAAATGATACATTTTATGACTTCCGACTTCTACCCTTCTATCTTATGTTACCATTAAAATATCGTACTCTAATTCGATCAATACGTCGTCATATCTCCTTTCGGTGCCATCGGTCATATTTCCCTGTCTTAAGCAACCTAATTTCTCCCAATAAAAATTAAGTTTCCCAACCCTAATTTCAAATGTTTTCACATTATCATTTTGAATATCCTTAAATGTATATTTTAGGTATTTCGCTCAATACAACTTGCTTTCACAGTTGGAGCGTGTACCTATTTCCTGCTCTTTTGCCATTAATTTTCTGTCGGAGCTCTGAAAGCTAAGAATATTTAATATTATAAAAAATCGACATCATTTTCTCATTATTGTTTTTATGAAGTAGTCAATACTCCAATTTAAACTAGAGCCTTATGATTTTTTGCACACTCGGCATCAAATTTCTTAAGATACATGTATGTTATGCATGGGAGTTCTTCTAGCGCTTTACTATCGTTTGTTATTTCTACATGCTTCTTGATAAGGGGGTAGTCTGATTTGACAACATTTTGCTAATTTAATCTTTGTGTTTTTTACAACAATAATGTTATAATATTAATATTATTTGTATACCTTTGAAGAGGGTATATAAAGTATATATATTCTTGATCAGCATCCTCCTGGTGATTCGATTTAGCCATGTCCGTCTGTCAATCCGTCTGTCCGCCCGCCCGTGTCTACGCAAACTAGTCTCTCAGTTTTAAAGCTATCTGCTTGAAACTTTCCCAAAAGTGGTCTTTTTATTGCATGTATTATATAAGTCGGAACAAGCCGGACTATATCATATAGCCGCCATATAACTGATTGATCTGAAATGCCATAACTTTGGTGTTTGTAAAGTTAGGAAGTTGGGACTTTCTATGGGTTTTTTTTTGGCCAATCAATCCGACCTACCAAATTTCATAAAGATCGGCCGACTATACCCTATTGTTGCTATATAAGTGAACGATTGGAAATGCCATAACTTTGGTGTTTTGAAAGTTCTAATCTTTTCGCTAGGGTTCACCCAAAGTTCATTTCCGCAGACTGGCAACGCTATGGTATTTTTTTCGTCGATCTGTGGACCGACGTCAAAAAAAGGCCCGACGAAAAGTGAACGCCAGCTGTGTGCCTCTCGCTCTCTCCCATGACTGGCGTACGGTTTTCGTCGATCTGGATACTAGGCTTAACCCAATAGTGAATACGCTCATATTGTTAGGGTACCAAGTCTGAAAAGTAGCAAAAGACAAAATATTCTTGCTGCATCGAAATGAAATGATCGCACACATGCACCCCTGTATGAGAATGCATGAACACGCATACATACAAAACCCAATTCAAGCGCAGGGCAACCTTCTTCAAAATGCGCGTCTCTGCGACTAAAGGACCGAACTCGAGTAATGAGCGCGCGAGCGTCAAAATGAGAATAAGAATGAGAGCGAAAAAAACCCGAAGCTGACGAACTGTCCGGGGCCTGCCACTACCAGCTGTGGGGCTGTCTAGATGTTTGTATGGTTAGTCATCATAGTCTTTCCTATGATTAGCGGCAGATCGTGCATTCCGCTTGACAAATCTGTACCAAGCTGCGAAATCTGCTAAACAAATTCCTTTCAACTGCTCATGCGTTTGCACATATCGGTCAAGAATATTACGCTCAAAAATATCCACCGAGTTGTTTGGAAGTCGCTCTAATTCTTCATTTGAGCGAGCCAATTTGTCTGGATGGCAAGTGTTTAAAAAATAGTACCTTCACTATAAGAATTTAAGAATTTTAAAAGCCAGGGACTTAAAACTTCCGAAATCGACTTTTTATACTCTTGCAGAGGGTACTATAATTTCAGTCAAATGTTTGCAACGCAGTGAAGGAGACATTTCCGACCCTATAAAGTATATATATTCTTGATCAGTATCACCAGCAGAGTCGATCTACCAATGTCCGTCTGTCCGTCCGTCTGTCTGTTTCTACGCAGTTTTAAAGCTATCTGCTTAAAACTTTCCCAAAAGTTGTCTTTTTATTACAGGTAGTATATAAGTCGGAACGAGCCGGATGGGTCGACTATATCATATATATAGCTGCCATAGAAATTATCGGAAAAAACAATTCTTAAAAATTATTATGTTGTTTTTAATTTTTTTTGTTGATCTTTGATCTTTGGGATTTGGTAATATTTAAACATTATGGAATTACGGTTTTAATTAAATTAAAATCGGACAACATTATCATATAGCTGCCATAGAAACGATGGCAAAATGCAGCGCAAAATCGACATAGGTTCATTGTTTTTAGTAATATAGGCATAGAAATCGAAATGTAGTTGATTTGTAATAACTGCAAGGGTATATAAACTTTGGCTTGCCGAAGTTTGCTTCCTTTCTTGTTTAATTTTTAGGCAGTGCGCTGTTTTCGCAAGGGTGCTGGGGAATCTTTCAATCTGTCCGTTCGAGGTGCTGTGCAAGGGGGTGCATTTGTAATGTTAATATTAAAATTATTTAACATTGATAATAGTCGGAGCTTAATGTTCTTGTATTATCACAGTAAATTATTTCTGTGTTATGAAAAAAGTTTACAATATTTAAAATTGGGGATTTTACATCCACAATTGCGCTTGTGTTAAGTGGTTCTTGAGCCGCTGATTGGCTCTGTTATGTCAGGAAAATGTCGCCGGCTGAAAGGTATATTCTATAATAAATAAAATCACCTTTTCAGTTGAGCTCTGCATTAAAACTGAATTTTGTTTTCTTCTTGCTTAGGAATCTAACATGAAATTCTTATCCTGGTCTTATCTGTGGCCTACGCAGAGGCTGCGTCTGCCTGAACGGGAGAGTTATCTTTTAACCCCCGCACATTGGACTGAACCTTAAAAAGCAAACTACTTTTCTTTACCATATCCTTTTTCTTGGCAAAACTTAATTTTCAGACAAACTGTATTTTATTTTGGAGATCTAACTTTTTAGCTGACTAGTTCAATATATATTAGTTTAAGTCGACCATGATTAATGTCGATTAAAGGGCTATGATCATATTTTCATTTTTTTTCTTTCAAATCGAAAATAAAATATCACTTTTACATTTTTTATTAAATGAAAGTTTAAGAGTTAAAGAAAATGCCTGAATTTCTTTCGTTTTTTAATGTGGCTCTCATTCAGGTGTATTATTATGTGTGCAAATACAATATCTACCTCGTCTAAAATTTATGCCTTTAACTTGATTATGTGAATTGATTCATTTATTGTGTGAATAAACATTCTTAATTGCCGAACCGTTTTCACATTTAAATTATAAAGCTCAAGAAGGCGATAGAGCTGATAAAAAAAAATATTTTTCTTTTCTCCTTTCATTCCGCTTGATTAATAATTCCCAAGCGTCCTCATAGTTTATTTTGATTTTAACAACAAGTGAGAAACCACATTTTAGGCTTATCCCTTAAGTGAGATTTTAAGGTAATTGAATTTTAAGTAGGACTAAGACCCTCCCTCAAATCTATCAGCTCATTGAATAACTCATAAAATTGGTCCCCATCTTTGGAATCTCCAAAGAATGTAGGTACCTGAATTGTTGGTAGCGTTGGCAAATGATACATTTTATGACTTCCGACTTCTACCCTTCTATCTTATGTTACCATTAAAATATCGTACTCTAATTCGATCAATACGTCGTCATATCTCCTTTCGGTGCCATCGGTCATATTTCCCTGTCTTAAGCAACCTAATTTCTCCCAATAAAAATTAAGTTTCCCAACCCTAATTTCAAATGTTTTCACATTATCATTTTGAATATCCTTAAATGTATATTTTAGGTATTTCGCTCAATACAACTTGCTTTCACAGTTGGAGCGTGTACCTATTTCCTGCTCTTTTGCCATTAATTTTCTGTCGGAGCTCTGAAAGCTAAGAATATTTAATATTATAAAAAATCGACATCATTTTCTCATTATTGTTTTTATGAAGTAGTCAATACTCCAATTTAAACTAGAGCCTTATGATTTTTTGCACACTCGGCATCAAATTTCTTAAGATACATGTATGTTATGCATGGGAGTTCTTCTTCTTTGTTATTTCTACATGCTTCTTGATAAGGGGGTAGTCTGATTTGACAACATTTTGCTAATAATCTTTGTGTTTTTTACAACAATAATGTTATAATATTAATATTATTTGTATACCTTTGAAGAGGGTATATAAAGTATATATATTCTTGATCAGCATCCTCCTGGTGATTCGATTTAGCCATGTCCGTCTGTCAATCCGTCTGTCCGCCCGCCCGTGTCTACGCAAACTAGTCTCTCAGTTTTAAAGCTATCTGCTTGAAACTTTCCCAAAAGTGGTCTTTTTATTGCATGTATTATATAAGTCGGAACAAGCCGGACTATATCATATAGCCGCCATATAACTGATTGATCTGAAATGCCATAACTTTGGTGTTTGTAAAGTTAGGAAGTTGGGACTTTCTATGGGTTTTTTTTTGGCCAATCAATCCGACCTACCAAATTTCATAAAGATCGGCCGACTATACCCTATTGTTGCTATATAAGTGAACGATTGGAAATGCCATAACTTTGGTGTTTTGAAAGTTATGAAGTTGGGATTTTAAGAATGCATCAAATGAATAATTTTGGAGAATATTACTTACAGAATATTCTGCAAGCGTATATCAACTTCGGCTCCGCCCGAAGTTAGTATTCCTTTCTTGTTATACCCTTGCAGATGGTATTATAATTTTGGTCAAAAGTGTGCAACGCAGTGAAGGAGACATCTCCGACCCTATAAAGTATATATATTCTTGATCAGGATCACCTCCTGAGTTAATATAGCCATGTCCGTCTGTCCGTCTGTCTGTTTCTACGCAAACTAGTCTCTCAGTTTTAAAGATATCGAATTGAAACTTTGCACACACCCTTCTTTCCTTTGCACGCAGTATATATGTCGGAACGGCCGTGATCGGCCGACTATATCCTATAGCTGCCATATAACTGATTGATCGGAAATGCCATAACTTTGGTGTTTGTAAAGTTAGGAAGTTGGGATTTCCTATGGGTTTTATATTTGGCCAATCAATCCGACCTACCAAATGTCATAAGGAACAATTGGTAATGCCATAACTTTGGTGTTTTTAAAGTTATGAAGTTGGGCTTTTTTATGAGTATTAAGAATGCATCATATGAATAATTTTGGAGAATTTAATTTACAGAGTATTCTGCAAGGGTCTATCAACTTCGGCTCCGCCCGAAGTTATCTTTCCTTTCTTATTTTAGTTTAAAACTTTAGTAGTTTATTTATTTGTTGTTGGAATTTGGGAGTCACTTTTTGTTTTAAATTTGTTGTTGATATTGGGTCACATTTTGTATTATATTAAAAAGGGTTTTTATACCTTTGCAGAGGGTATTATAATTTTGGTCATAAGTGTGTAACGGAGTGAAGGACACATCTCCGAACCTATAAAGTATAAGTTATTTTAAGTTGGTATTTGGTATTTAATTAATCCCTATTTCTCCTAAACCTGTTAAGGCAGAGGATAATAAAGACACGGTGCGATATTAAGTTTATTATTTATTTCTCCTAAAGCGCTGGTCGCAGCGCTGCCGCTAAAGTGCCGGGTCAGCACTTGGTATCCGGCCGGTGGCGATCATCCGCTGAGTAAGTGTTCCCAGCGTCAGAAATAAAGCGCCAGGTCAGCAGCAGATATCCGACTGGTGGCGATCACTCGCTCCGCGAGTGCTCTGACCGGGCTCCGGGCAACTGCCCTCGGAGTGCTGAGTCGGCGGTTTCCTTACTGCGCGTGTTGGCCACCGGATATGGCCTGCAACTTGACAATTTGTCATTGTGGGAACTGGGTGTGTTAACTTCTCCCTCTTTTAAGTGGTCGCCGTCCCGGTGACCTGCTGCTTCTACGTCACCGTTAGCGCCTGATTTGACGGGGCTCCTGGTCTTCCGATGGTGGTACCCGAGCCAAGCAGTGGAACACAGTAGGAAGAAGGCGAGTAGGGTTATGGAGTAGCTGAGGAGGAAGCCCAAGGTACGATGTGGTGAAGGTTTCTCAGGCTCAGCTCGTGGAGAAATGGAGACTTAGCCAGTTTTGGTGTGCCGTGACGTTGACAACGGCCATGGCCGATACGGCGGGTTTTTTCATCGAGTTTCCCAGCTGATTTATGAACCAAGTTCCGTTGAGACTTATTCTGTCGGAATAGGTTACCAGGTAGGTCCCAGATATTTTTTGGTCCCGTCCTTGATCGTCGGTTATGGTCATGTTGGCCTCGTTCACTATGAGGGTGCCGTGATCTACTACCGTAACTGGATCCAGATGGCCTGGAAGCGTGGAGCAGTGCGCAATAGCTCCGGAAACTAATTGGTAGAGCCAACCGTCGTCTTGCAGTATCCGATGTTGAGATTTCGCCCTGAGCACTCTGCGACTAGGTTTCCTTTTTCAAAGTTCAGGATTTTTTTGTTGTGCTGGACCGGATAGACCGTTATCTTTCTACATACGAACTTAGGATTAGGAAATTTAATAAGAAAATGGAGGATATAGGAATTTTGAAAAACACTTATACTAGATACTTCTAATATTTCAATTAAACTAATGTTAATAGGTAGCTTGTCCCTAAATTCGCCAATGTTGGAGCTATCTAGAATTGCCGGACTTACTATATTTAATTTTGCTAGGGTTAAGCCCATTAGGATGTTTTCCAGATCTGTGATAACGATTCTATTTTTTGCCAAAATGATTTCCAAGAGGTGTGTTTCTTTATTGGTTTCAAACTTCTGAATTTGATTCATTGCGCTCGCGAGTTCGTTCAAACGTTCCTGAAATTTAATATTTAATTCAGTTTGCCCCTCGTCCGCGTTCATCAGTTGCTCTTGATTGAATTTTATTTGTTCCTAATCATTAAAGTCGGGAGTGCCTGCAATGACTTTTAAAGCTGTCCCAATTAGGTTTATACTTCTACCATGGGTTTTTAGGGTAGCTACCAACTTGCGAATGTGCTCAAGGTCTGTTGCTATAACTGGTATTCTATGGTCATCAGTAAGAGTACCCGTCAATGTTTCAGTCTGGTCGGCGAAGTCTTCGTAGGTCGTCATGTTCGTTGCGTGCTGTAAGAATCCGTAAGATTCCCAAACTACTATGTTACCGTCCTCTATTGGGATATAGTCTGCGTTCGTATAGTCGTTCAGTTTTACTGTCGCGTCCGTCCTAACTGCCGTTAGTGCCAAAAGTAAAACGCACCTTCCTAACCTAGAGAAATATAAAGTTGTAAAAAAAGGAATATAAGAATAAAAAGTATAAAAAATATAAAAAGTATTATAATGGGTCGGGAATCTAGCGAAGATGATTAGCGCAGATTGTCCTTGTGGACCACCCTCCCACTAATTAGGACCGTTGTCCCCAGGTCTGCTTCAATAACTAATTCCGAACATAGCGGTGAGAGTTTATTTCCCAGGCGTTTGTTTGCTTTAAGAAAAACTTTTTCGCCGACCTGATAGTCCTTATAAGTTTTACCCTTGTTTGCGTGGTCAAGGCTCCTTTCTTGGGCCTGTTGAATTTTCCTACTAATTCCTCTCTCGAATTCTGTGGACTTTGAGTGAACTATTTCCATTGGTTTCCTATCGGTTACTGAGTGAATTGAACTGTTATATTTGTTAACTGCCAAAAGGATTAATTCGACAGTGTCGTTTAGTTTGTTTTCCAGTTTCAGGCATCTGGCTATTTCGCAGTCACGTAGGGCACGTGAAATCATTGTGATTGGGCGGCCATCCTGGGATAGCACCGCCCCTAAATCAAAGAGAGAGATTCCTTCTCTAAGCACGTCGTCGATGGCCCTTTAAAAATATATATGGGGCGTTTTTGAGTCCGAATGGCAATCTACAGAATTCGTACTTGCCGTTGTTTATAGAGAAGGCATTCTTTTCCCTGTCCTTTTCCGCCAGCTCTATCTGGTGAAAACCTGATTTGAGGTCGAGTGTCGTAAAGAATTGTGACTCGCCCATGTTCGACAGTATCTATCATCTACGGTTCTTTCATTCAACTTCCTAAAGTCGATAACCAATCGCTTCTTCCTAACGCCATTTTAATCTGTGCCTTTTTGTCTACAACCCAGGTAGGGTTGTTATATGGGGACTTGGATGGCCTTATTATGCGGTCCGCAGGAAGTTGTTTAACCTCTGCATTGACGAATTCGGTTACACCCATGGGATGCGGGTACGACTTGGAGTACACCGGCTCCCCGTCAGTTTTAATCGTGGCGATCGTGTTTATGTTAAACGGCAATGCTTCGTCTGGGTCGGCGAAGGCCTTATGATTTTTTACAATCATTTTGTCAAAGGTGGCTTTAATTGCCAGGGGAACATCCTCGTCATCGATTTTTATAAACTTAACGTTTTGTGCTTTAGTAAACTGGATCTTTTCAGTTCCATTGTTTGTAAGCAGGACATTGCCAGTAAAATAGAGTTTCGCATTCACTTGTTTAAGCAAGTCGAGCCCGATAATACCATCAAAGTCTTTAAGGTTATTTAATATAAAAAAGGGTGTTTTTACGTTAAAAACTGAAACTAGACATTTTTTGTCTATTTTGGTGAAGCCATGTATTGATTTCACTGTGAAAGGTTTCTCCGCCGCCACGATGCCTTTTAGCCCCGGGAGTGGAGTGATATACTTTTTGGAAGTGCCTGTATCTAGTAGTAATTTTATTTCACTTCCTCCTACCTTACGCGTAATGTACTTTACCCTAAAAAAATACAGGAGTCCTCTGCGTCTAACTCGTCTTCCATCTCAGTAGCACAGGCCTGGGCAATGGAGTCATAATCTTCGACGTCGGGTTTTTCTTCCGGCATGAAGTTTATTTTTTGTTGAAACCGTGCCGACTGCCCTTTTTGCCATGTTGTGGGCTGCCTAAATCTGGAGGAGGTATCAACCTCCATTGGATCTGGTGTTGGCTGGCCCTGATTATTTTCTGTGCTATTATATGGCTTGTGACGGAAAGAACCATTTTGGTTGTTGGCTCCTTTCTGGGTCCTAACGAAGTGGGGTTTTTTTTTTATTGCCCCTTGATTTTGGTTCTGCTCATAATTTTTCCAACCTGCTTGTCGCTGGTTGCTCGGCTTATATGATTTTTCTTCACTGTGCCGGGCGAAGGTAGCCGCAAATATGCTCCTTTCGTTACTTGATTCAGCCTCTTGTGCTAACGCTAATGCTGACGGCAAGTCCCGTGGCTGTGCCGGAAAAACGGCTATTTTCAGTGATTTTTTTAACCCAGATATGAACGCATGCAAAGCGTCTTCCCTGTGTTGTTCATTTAGGACTGCCGCTGCGGCTGCGTCATGTGTCATGATAGTTTTGTTAGTTAGAAGCGTTAGCTTCCGTTCTATTTCATCGTAATACTTGAGCAGAGGTAGTTCCCCCTGCCTCGACAAGCTTAATTCTTGTTTAATTACGTGTGTCGGAGTTTTGTCCGCATACGTGAAGTCTAGGCGTGCCAGTATGGCATGAAAATTGAATACCGTGTTGAAAGAGGATAGCGCGGCAGCCGCTGGTCCCCTTACTTTGTTTTTCAGTATTCCGATAGCCTCATAATGTCGGCTGCTGCCTTCATAGCCCTCAAATACTTTGTAGGCTGCGGTGGCAGCTTGTCTCCAGCAAACATAATTTTCCTGTTTACCGTCGAATTCTGGGACTGACTTGACCATGTCAAGAGGTTCGTCACAACGTACTCTTTGTGGTTCTAATTTAATTTCTTAGAATTTTTGGATTCGTGGGACATTATCTTTAACTTTTAATGAGTTTAACTCCCCTATAATTGCAGCTAATTTTTCATCAAATAGCTGCTCTTCCAGCAATGGGGGCCTCCATATTTGCAATCTGTTCTGCTTGCATATCTTGAGCTTGTTGCTGGGTTTCTGGGTTTGTGACGTTGAGAACGCTGTCTCGAATGAATACTGCCCTACTGCTAGATGGGCAATCTGCCTCGGAATGTTGGTAGTTTTTATTTTTTATGTTTGTATTTAAGAGTTTCTTATATTCCTCGAGAACCTCCTCGTCCGGTGAAACCCCCTCGTTAACCCTATACATAGGTCCGTATTTCGAAATATTTTATGAGAATAATTTATTATTTAATTTAGAAGAGAGAAAAAAAATTCAAATAAAAAGGTGTAGCACCAGTTTCTATGGGTGCGACGAAATCCGATCAATATTCTTGAATATTGTGTAAATGAGTTTTAATGTTTTCCCACTCCGACAATTAGATGTGAGAATGGAAATGTTTATTATAAGAAATAAATTTTAAAAAATTTTTGAAAAATTTTATTTGTTTTAATTAATAATTCATTTTATTAATTGAAATAAAAATTTAATGCACGGGGAATAGTAATGTTCCCACCGTTAATAGATTTTATTATAATTTTAATATTTCCAAAAAAACACTCCTTGTTTCATTTGGCAATTAATAATTAATTTGTTCAAAAATAACAAAAATTTGTGTGGGGAAAATAATAATGTGCGTCCACTGTACCGGCAATTTTATTTCTCCGAATACTTTATTATTTATTTATTAATTAAAAATAAAAAAAATTTGTGAGGGGAAATAATAATGTGCCCACTGTACCGGCAATTTTACCTCTCCGAATACTTTATTTATTGGCGAGTGAAAAAAAAGACAAGAAGCCTACTCAAATTTCCTTTTGTTGGCTCTGCACGCGCTGCCTTCACTGCCGCCTTTTCTGCTGCAGTCGTCTCTGCCGCCGCTGCGGTCGTCTCTGCCGCCGCTGCAGTTGTCTCTGCCGGCGCTGCAGTTGTCTCTGTCGCCGCTGTTGTCTCTGCCGCCGTTGCAGTCGTCTCTGTCGCCGCTACAGTTGTCGTTGTTGTTACCGCTGTCGCTGCTGCTGCTGCCGTCGTTGTCGTTTCTCGGGTGGCGGGTGAGAGGTCTTGCGTTTCCCTTTATTTCCCGTCGCTGATTTCTTAGCGTTTAATTATACCCTTGCAGAGGGTATTATAATTTTGGTCAAAAGTGTGCAACGCAGTGAAGGAGGCATCTCCGACCCTATAAAGTATATATATTCTTGATCAGGATCACCTCCTGAGTTGATATAGCCATGTCCGTCTGTCCGTCTGTCTGTCCGTCTGTCTGTTTCTACGCGAACTAGTCTCTCAGTTTTAAAGATATCAAATTGAAACTTTGCACATATATTTGAACGATTGGAAATGCCATAACTTTGGTGTTTTTAAAGTTAGGAAGTTGGGATTTTTTATGAGTATTAAGAATGCATCATATGAATAATTTTGGAGAATAGAATTTACAGAGTGTTCTGCAAGGGTATATCAATTTCGGCTCCGCCCGAAGTTAGCTTTCCTTTTTTGTTTTTTTTAGTGTTCGTCTGAACTATGGCATTTACGACATCCGCTTTTACTATGTCTACCAATGTTGTTCAAAGAATTTCGCGGTCAGACACTTGAATAATGAGTCTGATTTTTTCTTTGAAAAGAATAAAGCTTTTTGTAGATGGGAAATGTGAAAAAATTACCAGGTTTATCCTACTGACTGATATGGTGTAAGTTAGAAAATCCTCGCTATGAATGGTAGCGATTTCATATTCGCAGTTGTCTCGTAAAGGATTCGAATTCTGGCGTGAGAGGGCATCAGCGACAACATTTTGTTTGCCTGGTTTGTAGAAAATTTTTGTGTTATGGTCATCAATAAAAGATTTTACGCGTTTTATTAAGGCATTCGTTTTTTCGGATACTGCGTATATTAACGATTGATTGTTAAATCTCCGTTAGGTATCCGTTAGGCGATTAGGCAAAGCAAAAAAAATGATAATATTTAAAATATCACATAAAAATGTGATATTTCGCGCTTGAATTCGTTCACTCGATGTCGCGTTGGAATTCAGAATGACCAAAGACAAAAATATCAAAAAATATCTAAAAATATCAACAAAAAAATATCGGAATTTCGATATTTGGGCAAACAACAAATCACGATATAAATATATAATTTTTAGAAAAAAATATTGATATATTGATATTTTGATATATTATCAACAACCCTACTAGCATGTCTTTGATATTTGTTCCCTTAGGACATCGTCGATTTCTCTTTGGAAAATACTGCGTTCTTGAGACCGAATGGTAGTCTACAGAACTCACAAAAAAGGTTGTTTTCTCAGAATAATAGTTTTTTTAAGTAATCTGAATATTTTCATATAATTTTTAATCGAAAGTATAATAATATAAAAGTCTGAATATTTTTAATAATTTCACGAAAAGTCCACTTATGTACATGATTTTTCCACTAGGTGGTGTTTTCTCGAAGAAAATTGTAATTATACCCGTTACTCGTAGAGTAAAAGGGTATATTGTATTCGTGCAAAAGTATGTAACAGGTAGAAGGAAGCGTTTCCGGCCCTATAAAGTATATTCTTGTTCAGGATCACTAGCCGAGTCGATCTAGCCATGTCCGTCTGTCCGTCCGTCTGTCCGTATGAACGCTGAGATCTTGGAAACTGTAAAAGCTAGAAGATTGGCATTTTGCATGCAGATTCTAGGAGTTCCTACGCAGCGCAATAATAGTTTTTTTAAGTAATCTGAATATTTTCATATAATTTTTAATCGAAAGTATAATAATATAAAAGTCTGAATATTTTTAATAACTTCACGAAAAGTCCACTTACAGCTATGTTCACCGAAATAGCAATTTTATTTGTTTTAATTAATAATTCATTTTATTAATTGAAATAAAAATTTAATGTACGGGGAATAGTAATGTTCCCACCGTTAATAGATTTTATTATAATTTTAATATTTCCAAAAAAACACTCCTTGTTTCATTTGGCAATTAATAATTAATTTGTTCAAAAATAACAAAAATTTGTGTGGGGAAAATAATAATGTGCGCCCACTGTACCGGCAATTTTATTTCTCCGAATACTTTATTATTTATTTATTAATTAAAAATAAAAAAAAAATTGTGAGGGGAAATAATAATGTGCCCACTGTACCGGCAATTTTACCTCTCCGAATACTTTATTTATTGGCGAGTAAAAAAAAGACAAGAAGCCTACTCAAATTTCCTTTTGTTGGCTCTGCACGCGCTGCCTTCACTGCCGCCTTTTCTGCTGCAGTCGTCTCTGCCGCCGCTGCGGTCGTCTCTGCCGCCGCTGCAGTTGTCTCTGCCGGCGCTGCAGTTGTCTCTGTCGCCGCTGTTGTCTCTGCCGCCGTTGCAGTCGTCTCTGTCGCCGCTACAGTTGTCGTTGTTGTTACCGCTGTCGCTGCTGCTGCTGCCGTCGTTGTCGTTTCTCGGGTGGCGGGTGAGAGGTCTTGCGTTTCCCTTTATTTCCCGTCGCTGATTTCTTAGCGTTTAATTATACCCTTGCAGAGGGTATTATAATTTTGGTCAAAAGTGTGCAACGCAGTGAAGGAGACATCTCCGACCCTATAAAGTATATATATTCTTGATCAGGATCACCTCCTGAGTTGATATAGCCATGTCCGTCTGTCCGTCTGTCCGTCTGTCTGTCCGTCTGTCTGTCCGTCTGTCTGTTTCTACGCGAACTAGTCTCTCAGTTTTAAAGATATCAAATTGAAACTTTGCACACACCCTTCTTTCCTTTGCACGCAGTATATAAGTCGGAACGGGATCGGCCGACTATATCCTATAGCTGCCATATAACTGAACGATTGGAAATGCCATAACTTTGGTGTTTTTAAAGTTAGGAAGTTGGGATTTTTTATGAGTATTAAGAATGCATCATATGAATAATTTTGGAGAATAGAATTTACAGAGTGTTCTGCAAGGGTATATCAATTTTGGCTCCGCCCGAAGTTAGCTTTCCTTTTTTGTTTTTTTTAGTGTTCGTCTGAACTATGGCATTTACGACATCCGCTTTTACTATGTCTACCAATGTTGTTCAAAGAATTTCGCGGTCAGACACTTGAATAATGAGTCTGATTTTTTCTTTGAAAAGAATAAAGCTTTTTGTAGATGGGAAATGTGAAAAAAATTACCAGGTTTATCCTACTGACTGATATGGTGTAAGTTAGAAAATCCTCGCTATGAATGGTAGCGATTTCATATTCGCAGTTGTCTCGTAAAGGATTCGAATTCTGGCGTGAGAGGGCATCAGCGACAACATTTTGTTTGCCTGGTTTGTAGAAAATTTTTGTGTTATGGTCATCAATAAAAGATTTTACGCGTTTTATTAAGGCATTCGTTTTTTCGGATACTGCGTATATTAACGATTGATTGTTAAATCTCCGTTAGGTATCCGTTAGGCGATTAGGCAAAGCAAAAAAAATGATAATATTTAAAATATCACATAAAAATGTGATATTTCGCGCTTGAATTCGTTCACTCGATGTCGCGTTGGAATTCAGAATGACCAAAGACAAAAATATCAAAAAATATCTAAAAATATCAACAAAAAAAATATCGGAATTTCGATATTTGGGCAAACAACAAATCACGATATAAATATATAATTTTTAGAAAAAAATATTGATATATTGATATTTTGATATATTATCAACAACCCTACTAGCATGTCTTTGATATTTGTTCCCTTAGGACATCGTCGATTTCTCTTTGGAAAATACTGCGTTCTTGAGACCGAATGGTAGTCTACAGAACTCACAAAAAAGGTTGTTTTCTCAGAATAATAGTTTTTTTAAGTAATCTGAATATTTTCATATAATTTTTAATCGAAAGTATAATAATATAAAAGTCTGAATATTTTTAATAATTTCACGAAAAGTCCACTTATGTACATGATTTTTCCACTAGGTGGTGTTTTCTCGAAGAAAATTGTAATTATACCCGTTACTCGTAGAGTAAAAGGGTATATTGTATTCGTGCAAAAGTATGTAACAGGTAGAAGGAAGCGTTTCCGGCCCTATAAAGTATATTCTTGTTCAGGATCACTAGCCGAGTCGATCTAGCCATGTCCGTCTGTCCGTCCGTCTGTCCGTATGAACGCTGAGATCTTGGAAACTGTAAAAGCTAGAAGATTGGCATTTTGCATGCAGATTCTAGGAGTTCCTACGCAGCGCAATAATAGTTTTTTTAAGTAATCTGAATATTTTCATATAATTTTTAATCGAAAGTATAATAATATAAAAGTCTGAATATTTTTAATAACTTCACGAAAAGTCCACTTACAGCTATGTTCACCGAAATAGCAATGCTTACGACCTGCCCGTTTAAGATTAAAAAATACTATTACAAACACTACATTGTTACCAAGTTTTTTCATAAAGGCTTAGTGTATTTAATTATAAAAAATATAACAATTATTTCATTTGGGTAACTTAAACATTTTAGAAGATATAGCTAATAACAACAAAAAAATATATAATATGCTGTTCATTGAAATAGCAGTCAAAGTAAACAATTAACAAAAAAATGTAATAAATTTCAAAATATCTTATAAATAATCTAATCCTACTAAAATACAATTCGTCTATGATCTAATATTTTGTTGTATAGCCTTTATTAGCTATCACAGCTTCACATCTTAGTTGGACCGCAGATCTTCTGGCACCGGTGAGTCGCACGTAGGTTAGGCCGACACAAATCAATGCGCAACATATTACTCCTCTAATAATCGCTACCATGTGTGTCTGGTTGGTGTTGATTTTACTTCCGAACTTCTGAATGTATTCCAGGTTACGTTCACTCAAGCGGTGAAGGTAGGGGAGGCTCAGAATATTTTGACTGATGGTGACGTTCAGTGAGGGTGAGCTTGCCACCCCCGGAGTCCTCTTCTGGGCGGAGTTTTGGTTCAAAACCAGGGTTTCGTTTACTGTGACGCGCTCACTAAAGGTGACGCGTCCCGTGTATCCAGACGCTTGTTCCGTTGTCTACTCGTACCTGCGCTGATTGATCATTGATGATCATAATTCCCTCATCGACATAAGTGATCGGATGTAATTCGCTTGGTTGGGTTTCGCAGTGCGCAACTCCACCTGCATGGAGTTCTCGGGCGCATGTGGTCTTCGATGATAGTCGGCAGAAAATTACTCCTGGTGTTGTGGAGCAATTCTGGATCGCATACACTTCCCCATTGCATTCTGCTATTATGTTATCCACTAACCTTAGCATCACATTATTATGAGCTACCGGGAACATTGTGATCTTCTTACATGCTAACTTAATTTTTGGGAATTTAATAATGAAGTGCAATATGTTATCAGACTGGAGAATTTTCACGGACGCTACGGACAAAATATCTTTTATAGGAGTGTCGGTGGGCTCCTCCATCCAAATACTTTCTAGGTCTGCGTGATCTAATATGTTTGGGCTGACTATGTTTACTTTAGCAAGCGAGATTGCCATCATTAAATTTTGGAGTTCCATTGTTAGCATTCGGTTTCTGGAGAGCAATGTTTCATATAGATGGCCAGTGTCCACTTGTGAACTCTTTGCCACTTTCAGGATTTGATTTACGGTTGACGTTAATTCATTAATTTGACTTTGTATTCTGGTATTTATTTCTATTTGTCTATTGTTCGAATTGATTAATTGTGTTTCTGTTTTCTGTTTCTTTTACTACGCGTCTGTATTCTAAAAAGGTTCGCTGAATCTCTAACGAACGCGAATTCCTCCCACACTAGTATTCGACCGTCAATAATGGGGATGTACTTGGCTTGTGAGTAGTCGGTGATGTGCGCCGACGCCATGGTTAAGGAGAAGAGGATTGGGATGATTTTGGACCTGTGGAATGAATTCGGAGCTATATTTTTGTTCATGACAAGGTTGCCCACCACCAACGGAAATTAACTTAACCTTGAAAAAAATATTTTATCAGCTATGCTTAAAGCTAGTAAAATTTGTGCCAAGTGGCAAAAAGGCAAAAGAGAAGGTAAAAAACTTCTTTTTTTTTATTTGATGTTGTCTTTGTGGACCACCCTCCCCTTGATGAGGACTGTGGTCCCCATGTCCGCTTCCACAATCTTCTCTTCACACAATGGTGAGAGTTTGTTGCCTAGACGCCTGTTGGATTTTACCAGGACTTTTTCACCAACTTTGAACACCCTGTTCTGTCGGGCAGCATTTTCCCTGTTCCTGAGCTTGTCCTGGGCAATTTTTATCTTATCCTGAATCTCATACTGCGGTTGATCCGACTGTGTTTGAATTACGTCGGCTGGCCTCTTGTCGATGACTGAATGGATAGAATTATTGTATCTGGCTGTGGCCAGCAAGATTAGCTCGACTGTGTCACTGATGCCTTTATCAATTTTAAGGCATCTAGCAAGCTCTACTAGAGTGCTGTGGAAACGTTCCACTTGTCCGTTTGAGACACTGTGGAGGGGCGGTGCATTCGAGATGCTCACGCCGAAATGGTTTTCCAGCATGGACAAAATGGTATGCGAATTCAACGATGGTTCGTTGTCACAATATATGACCTTGGCTTTCGGGAAAACATTCAAGAGTTGTAGCAGTGCTGGTTTAATGTCCTCTATGGTTCTAGAGGGGATTGGCTGGACCATCGCAAATTTTGAGAATTTGTCAATGGATGTAAGAAAATATTTTTTATCCGTTGAGAAGATGTCTATGTGTAATATTTCCCCAACCTGGGACGGGATTGGTGTTTCCCCAAGCTTCTGCTTTTTGGGATGCCTGTCATATTTAGCTTTAGCACATGTTTTACAGTTAGCGACGATTTCGCTAGCTAGCTTGGCCATTTTCGGGAAGTAGTACTCGGAGAGTACCTGCTTTACATTTTCTTGGGCCGACCTGTGAGCCCTGTTGTGTTCAGTGGACAGAATTTCTCGTCTCTCCGGGATTGCAAAAATGTCCGTTACACGATTTTTACAATACCAAAATTTTGTGGCTGGAAATTGGCGTACCAGTTGGTCCTGTATCACGCCCTTAGGAACAATTAAATCTGCGAGCTCATTGAGTAATGACTCTTCGCAGGAGAAGCTGATCGCATGCCGTCTCTTGTTTCCAAAGAGGACAAAGCTGCGTTTTTGCGGAAAGCGTGTCTCCTCCAGAGTTATCTGGTTTTGGAAGCAATTCAAGGGCTTATCCGTTGCCTCAATTGTGTGGGTCAGTGACAGCTCACTATGAATCGTGGCCGCACTTGAAAAAGCTTCTTCCTCTCCCAGAACGTTAAGTTGCTGTCTTGAGAGGGCATCTGCAACGAGGTTTTCCTTGCCGGGCTTGTTAAAAAATGTTGGCGCCGGACTCGTCGATGCGAGCTTTCCACCGTTTGATCTTTGCATTCGGATTGGATTCCGATACCGCGAAGCTCAGTGGTTGATGGTCAGTAAAGATGTTAATATCTTTCACTGCATATAGATAGTGACGTAATTTGTCCAATGCCCAAACTATTGCTAGCAGCTCCCTTTCATTGGTGGCATAATTGATCTCTCGATCCTTTAGGGTTCTCGAGATCATGGTAATGGGCCGTCCCTCTTGGGATAGGACTGCGCCAATGCCGTAAGCTGAGGCATCTGTCGTTAGATCAAATGCTTTCTTATAATTGGGATACCTGAGGATGACCTCCTCGGAAGCTAGAATGTTACGCAGCTTGTGAAAAGCTAGCCGTTGCGGCTCGCTGAACTGCACCTGGATATTTTTCGATCTGTGTCTGCTGACACTACCGAATTCCCCTTTCAGGATGTTTGAAATGGGCCGAGCTATGAACGCAAAATCTTTAATAAAGCATCTATAGTAGCTGGCCAGGCCAAGGAATGATCTAACTTCGAACACATTTTTGGGTTCAGGGAATTCCTGAATGGCCTTGGTTTTTTCTGGGTCAGTGGTAGCCCCGTTGCTGGTGACTATAAAACCCAAGAAGCTAACGTTTTTTTTGAAGAATTTAGATTTTTCAGTTGATACCCTCATATTAGCATCGTAGAGGCTTTTGAGAACCCAATCTACGTGCTGGATGTGGGCGTTTTCGTCTTTTGAGAAGACGATAACGTCATCGACATAAACATAGCAAAATTTGCCTATTTGCTCTCGCAGTATGTCGTCTATCGTTCTTTGGAAAATGCTGGCAGCATTTTTTAGTCCAAATGGCATTCTGCGAAACTCGGTCGCGTTCTGCCAGCGTTATTTGGTGGTAGCCAGATTTTAAATCGAGCGTTGTGAAGTATTTCGCTCTGCCTAAATTCCCTAGTATCATAGAGATATTTGGCATTGGATAACGATCAGGTATTGTCCTTTCGTTCAATTTGCGAAAGTCCAATACGAGTCGCATTTTACGGCCGCCCGTTTCGTCGGTGCCCTTTTTGTCTACAACCCATATCGGGTTATTGTAGGGGGATCTCGACTTCTGGATTATGCCATTTTTTAGCAGCTCTTGAATCTCGCCATTAACGAAATCGGCTGCGCCCATTGGGTATGGGTAGAGCTTGGCATAAATGGGCTCCTCATCAACAGTTCTGATGGTGGCTACCACCGATGTGTTGTAAGGTAAAGCCTCGTTGGGGTCCGCAAAGGCTTTTTTCCTGTCGCGGAGCATTGTTAAAAATGTCTTTCTGACCAAAGGTGGCGCATCTAAGCAATCCACTTCGGTGAAATTGACATCAGGGCACGAGTGGAAATCAATTTTCTCCTCTTTGTTGCCCCATTTGATGTGGCCGGAGGCCAGGCAAAGTGATGCTCCCGCCTGTTTAAGAAGGTCGAGGCCTACAATTGCATCAAAGGAAGATAAGTCGGGTAAGATGAAGAAGGTGGCCTTCAAATCAAAAAGTGACACGAAGCATTTCTTCGTGATTGTGGTGTTGCCGTGAATTGAGTGAATTTCGAAGGGGCTTTCTACCGGGACGCATTTCAATCCTTCGAACGGTCGGATGAAATTTTTCCAGGCGCCCGTGTCAACAAGCAGTTTCATATTTATCCCCGCTACTCTTCGTCTGATGACGGGCAGCAGGGATTTTCCTCTAAAAAATGGACTACGTCTGAATCGTATTCGCAAATAGCATCATCGTTGATCTCTGCTATTGCGCTGGACGCAGTGTTGGCGTAAGATTTCCATTCCTGATCTGAGCTTTGGGTGACGTGGTTTACCCTTTGCTGTTTTCTAGGGGCGCCTGTGCGCTCAGACGTTGCCGGTCTCCTATTCTGATAGGGTGGAGCTTGGGCAGGAATGCCAACCTTTGCAGAGGGGTCGACTTCCATCGGCTCCGGTCTACTCTGCAATTTGTTATTGCGCGGGTCAGAATGTACCTGCGCTTTAACTTGTTTGGTATAATGGGGATTTTTATTAATACCAAACTGGGGGTCTGTCTGGGAAAAATATCTATCCTGCTGGCGCTTTAGCTCCTTTGGACTCGTCTTACGGTCCCTATCTTCTAGACTCTTTGCAAACGATGTTGCGAACGTGTACCTTTCGTGGTTTGATTCCACTTCTTGCGCTAATGCCAATGCAGTTGGCATGTCCTTCGGCTTTGCCGAGAAGAGGACATCAGATAGGCTGCGTCTAAGGCCCGAAATAAATACCCGGAGCGCATCGTCCCGGAATTTATTACACAGAATTCTTGCCGCCGATGTCTCGTACGACATCGTGGCTTTATTTGTGAGTAAGGTGAGTTTTTTCTCAACCTCATCGTAATATTGCAGGAGTGTGAGGCTTCCCTGTCTGAGGGTGCCCATCTCCTGTTCAATTACGTGGATCTGCCGTTTGTCACTGTAAGTGAAATCCAGACGGTCTATGATCGCGTCAAAATTTAAAATTGTGCCAAAGGATGACAACACTGCGTCAGCAGGGCCTCTTATTTTACTTCTTATGATAATCACTGCCTGATAATGGCGTGAACTACCATTGTGTCGTCTAAATATGTGGTAGGCTGCGGTGGCGGCTTGCCTCCACGAAACATATGCCTCCTGTGCCCCCGCAAATTCGGGTAGGCACTTGACAGCGTCCAGGGGCTCGCTGCATTGAACTGTGTCATTAATTTCTAAGGCTGCATAAACCTTAATTTCTGGCGCTGGGGCCGAACTTCGGGGCGTCGCGGGCGCAGCGCGCAAATCCGCCACTTGGCTGGTCAATGTATCGATTACTTGTCTTAACTCTTGTTCTCTTTGTAAATTCACGGCGGCCTGTCCGGCCAGGGCGTTGTCAATAGCCGCCTGCACTACTAATCTAAGCTGTTCAGGATCCACGAGGTCTACCGTTTTGCCCGCTGGGGGTTTCTGCGCGTGTTTTTTAGAGTGGAAGCTCGAAGGAGTTCTTCACTATCTGACCCTGAATCGCTAGCGTATTGCTTGACGCTTCTATACTTAGAAAATGGTGAGCTCATATACGCACATAAAAGGATTAGAAAACGGGGACACAGAGCCGCCAAAATGAGAGCTCGTATTTCATCACTATATAATTCACCTAGTTAATTTTAAGGGTAGTAGATACCTGTGCCCTTGAATAAAAATTAGTGTAGTGTTAAATGCATAAAAATTATAATATTGAAAATTATAAGAGATATAGGGTAAATAAGACTGACACACAGCCTCGACTCATAGTCAAAATATTCAAAATAAGAAAAATTAATTAATTTAACGTAATATTTTACGAATTTTATTTTTGTTAATGAAATCCCGAATTTTATCGGGCTCGGAGCCGCTTTACTCTCGTATTATTTTTATTAATCAGTTCTACTCTGCAGACTGGTTAGAAAATATTTGAATGGGGTGCACTTACATTTTATGTACTGTGGTTTCTTCCTCAAAGATAAAATTTTTCTTCCAAGAATGTAAAATTATCTACGCGAATCCGTTGGGTTTTTATCGTTGAGCGCCCATTAATATCGTTGATGGGCGCGGCCTGAGGTGGTCCTCGGCGGCCGCACTGTCTAGGGTGGTCTTCTTAGAGATGCCCGCTTGTGGGCGCGGGGGAAGCGGTCGCTTATATACGATTTTAAAAATTTACATATTTCGGAAATGTAAAATGCAGTTTTATTGTGTTTATCAATACCTATCGAAATGTAGAAGAAATTTTTCAAATCGGACCATTCGTTAAAAAGTTATGCGTGATCAAGGTTTCTATCTCCATCTCCCTCGCACTCCCATTACCTGAGTAACGGGTATCTGATAGTCGGGGCACCCGATGTCTATTTTCTTTACCTTTATTTATCGGTATTAATTAACATATACCCATATACTCAGACATATAGTCATATTAAAGATTTCAGAAATACAGTTCGACTTTTATAAA